>JAVYIG010000049.1:959855-1122040 GCA_035222895.1 Strongylocentrotus droebachiensis | reverse complement strand
AAGCACTGTAATTATTATTAATAATGAATTCGAAATTGAAAAATTTGTTATAGCACAACTAGCTACAAACCAAGGCTTTTATATCGGTTTCTAAAATTAAAATATGATGGGAATAGCGGGGTTGTTACTGACACTACTTATTTTATTGACCAAATAACAAAAAAACAAAAATCAAAATCAAAATCCTATCTTGTGCTTTGTTTTTATAATATTTGCTCAGTTATAGACGTTTTATGCTTTTCTTATTAAGTTTTACTTGTCAACGGTTGATAATCCTGATATAGCCGAAGTTCTTTAAGTCATTGACATACTTTTGAAATTATTTTGTATTATTCGTTTTTTAAAATAATATAATATCCTTTCTTTTGTTGAGTTTTTTTTTTCATATCTACCAAGCTTTTCCCTTTTATAAACATGGCAACATTGAAGTGTAATGTGATCACAGTTGTGTTTTGATATGTTTGCCTTTGTATGTTTGTTTGTTGAGGTTTTTTTTTTTAGCATGCTTCAATAATGTTTGCGTATTTTTGTTTACTACTAAAAATTATGTTATGTCAGGATCCTTTTTCAATCAGTTTGAATTTGAATTTGTCAAATAAAAAATAGATCATTGGATTAAAGGAACACCAATCCCCCACAAAATTGGTAATTTCTTGCTAGAATTTTAAATCCCATTGCATGAGTGGATATTTTGCCCCCCCCCCCCCCCATGCCAAGGTCCATACATCGAGATTACTCATACAATTTTAAGAAAGAAAGCAAGAAAGACTCGTAAATAAAGAAATGATAACATTATTCAACTATACTGATTATTATTATTATTATTATTTAAAAAAACTCACAAATCGTAAAAAAAAGGAAAGAGAAAAACAGGGGGAAAAAATGATCTTCAACTTCAAATCGAAGAAAGAACACTTTTCACTTGGCTACCGATTACAAACAGCTCACAAAATTCTTAGAAAGAAAATAAGGGGGGAAGAAAAGAAATAAGTACAAAATATCTTTGCCGATAGGCACTTTGCTGACAATTGAGGCTTACGAACTTCGAAGAAAGCCTCAAAGGGCCCGGGAAAGGTAGAAAGAATTAATGAAAGGGGAAAAAATCTTCAACTATATTTATGTCGACAAGGCTCATCAAATTCGTCCCCGTGAATATATACAAACACAAGGCTGATTCACATCCTGCATCGCGCACTATATAGATTATATCAATATAGTGCCACACCTTCAAGCCCATAACATTTGATGTTTTAGCTATAAATGACATCTTATTCATTGAACAAAAGATTGTCAAAAACTGCACCCGTCGAGTTGACCTCCAACCCCGAACCCCGTCAAATAGTTTCCTAAATCACGATGATTATCATTTCACCCCATCTATAGCCTATAAGTACCAAACATTAAATCAAAACGACATCACTGCATCACAGAAAACGAAAAACTGACAGAAATTACCCCGGGAAGGGCCGTTTGAGACGCCTTTAAAGAGACATGTCAAATTTCCTCTAAAAACCCGACCAATTAAGGACTAACTATTTGTCAGGAGTAAGAAATTGGTATATAATATATATGGACAGAATTAAGTGTCAGAATTTCGTAACTAGGCCAATTAATTTCCACTTTTTAAACAAGACCGTGATATGCTTCCTTACAAAGTTTTGCCATTGATGTTAACATAATCGACTTTTATTTGTCTACATACCGGTATGCCATTTTCAGCAACAAAAATAATAATAATATTTAGCTTTTATATAGCGCTTACGGTAATACAATGCCTCTAAGCGCTTTACAAATATACTATAACCCGGTCATTGGATTCAGTGCCCGCACACACTGTGTGCATAATCTCCACTCTCTGGGGAGCATTCCAGCCAGGCGCTAGTCTTGACGCCCAAAAACTGTTTGACCAACAAATACATGGACAAAGGTAGTTTTACATTTCAATTTCTTTTTTAAAGAAACCCGATTATAAATGAATATGATGCGAGGTACATGTAGAAAGTGAAAGGAAGCCCCCCCCCCCCCTCCCTCCTCAAGCCTCCAAATTCTTCTTCTTTATTATCATTACCAACTTCATTATTATCAAAATAATCATCACTTTTATCAATTAGTTTTATTATTATAATCTGCCAATCAAGAAAGGGTTAATTAAACACAAAACACATCTTTAAAAAAAGATGGTGCAGGGCCCGAGCAAAGTAAACTATATTGCGACAAAAAAATTCTTGGTATATACGATACACTTATAATTTTACCATGAAAGCACATGAACATGTGTATTAACTATTATACAATATACTTTATTATTTGTCAAGGTGCATACATATGTACAAATATAGAAATATTATAATAACATCTCTTTGGAGATAAAAGAAATCTGATTTAGCTTCATTCAAACATAATGTGGTAAAGTGCCTAAACAAAAGTCACAACTAAATTGAGTATATCAAGCATAGAGCACTTCATATTTCTGTATCTTAAAAACACAAAGAAAAGTGAGAGTACTCTTTCTTTTTTACCCAACTACCTTTTCATCCCACTTGCCATTAATTAACACGTAATTTCAAACGATTCTGCCATGACATTTTCCAAAGGTGGTTTACTGCATAATGTGTGAATGAAGCTTTAGAAGTTAAAGTTGCAAAGTTGCTCAAACATGGGTATATAGAGGGCAGCACACGGACATACGCACATTGGCTCAGTGTAATGTAGTGATTGCAAAGTTGCCTAATTCAGGAACGACTATACACCCACGCATGAACATCTTTAAGTAAAGATCATTTTCACACAAGAAGGCATATTATTCTTTACTTACAAAAAAAAAACATTTCAAGGGAACAAAATGTTGATACAGTGCGTGGCTGAAATAACTTTTGATAAAGGATAAGAAAATAACAAAAGGTTTATTTGATTTTCCTATTCTTGAGGAAAAAACATGAATATAACCAATGAAGGCAGACTGAATGCTTGCTATATTTTTAAAGCATTGGACGGATGGTTTTTGAAAAATGCGAGTATGTAAGGTATAAACTGTGTCACAAGGAGATTAAAAATTGCATACCATGAAATAGAGGACGGAAAAATGTTAGTCTGCATGAAGTATTCTATATGCCCGATGAATAAATAGCATAGTCTGCATATATCTTATCATAGATACTTAGAGAAATTGTGTAGAAGACAGATAAGAGTTAGAAAGGCAATTCTGTTTAAAAACAGATTGGTAATATACATGGTGGTTCACAATGTTGGGTAGGTGTTCACTGTAAATGTAGTAATTTAAACCAACGATGATGGTGATGATCATCCTCAAACAGCATATCATGTACAGTATATTCAGAAGATTTTCAGAAATTTGAGTCATATCATATTCAGATTGATATACTTCAACAGCAAATTCAGTTTTACTTACAGGTATATTGTATGAATTAATTGTCTAGTTTTACTCTTTTTAAATACAAGAACATACATACAAAAACATATAAATATATATATTATACAAACATGCTTTTATATATGAACATATTGAAGAACAAATAACCTTAACTCTTTCACTACTAGAGGCAGTTTGAAACACCCAATGTTTGATGTTGCTTTTTTTAATTAGAGGCCATATGGTCGCTTCTTCTTATTAAGTGGGCTTGGGAAATGTGAAGTTCAAATTCATGGAAAAGCATACAGGTATCAACATGACTGATGAAGGAAAAGAAAGAAAGAAGGAAAAATCATAGAAAAAGTTGTCTCATTAAATGTTTTTTTTCACACTGAACTAACTCGGTGGTATCATATACAGGTAAATCTCTACATACATACCCCTATTTGATCACAGTTTAGTTGCAATCTAATGAAAGAATCTTCTATACATCAACAAGAATTTTACATTTTATGACAAAAGAAAACCTGTTATTTCGACCTGACCCCCTACAGTCTAGTCCCCTCATTGTATTTTTATGATTGAGCGCTTTCACAAAATTGTATTTGAGAAATGTTTTGATAAATTCTCGTTTACAACAATGCACACACATACCATGGCCTTCCCAGGCTACCATGATGTCTGAGAAATGGTATACATTGACATTTATATTGCTGTCTGGATTCTTCTTGATGAGACACCAGTCTTTCAGATTGATTACCCATGAACAAGAAATTTAGAATGAATGCCTTAAACGTTTACATTGTCGTTTCAAACCTTCTGATAAGTTGACTACATTATAAGAGCCTGAATGCATCAGTCTTCAGGTTGATGAATATGTTCATAGGATTAAAAAGTCTTTGATGCTTACTTTCTTGCTGTAATTTTCATGCTATTTCACACATCAGTCTTCAACACTTATGAACCATATTGAAAAAGCGCTAATGTTTACCGGTACATTATAAATAAAAAAATTCTGCTAATCAGTCAACTGCACAATTAGAGCCTGAACGCATACATCTTATAGGATGGTGAACCATACATGAAGGCCTTTGACGTTTACTTTATTGTTTCAAATACATGTATTATAGTAATTGACTGCATTAGTTGAGTGTGAATGCATCAGTTTCCCAGGGGGATAGACAATGTAAACAAATTAAGAAAGAAGGCTGAGACGTTTACATTATTGTTTCAAATCTTCTGGTAATTAACTGCATCATTGGAGTCTGAACGCATCATTCTTCCTGGTTGATGGACAAGATCAACGATGTAGGCCTTGGGAGGAAACCTGGGGTTCTCTTGCTGTGGGCAAAAAAGAAGAAAGAAAAAAAGTCAAATAAAAATAAACAGCATAATAATAATAGTAAGAATATTCCATTCTTGTATGGCCCATATCACATTATAACATCCCTATGCGCTTCCAGAGAGCTTTGGAAATTATTACCCTGGCATCAACTAAGGCAGCTGTTATCAGTGCACAGTGCATTTCAAGGAATAATCTTACCATGTACCCATTTACCTCACCTGGGTGGAGTGTGGCAAATGCAGGTCAACGCCTTGCCAAAGGACGTTGGAGCTGTGGCAGGGATTTGAAACCCTGTACCTTGTGGTTCACAGTCCAAACACATAATCACTGGACCACAACACCTCTACAATATATACAGCATATGTTCATTCATTCCTTCGCTTATCCATTTCCTTTTCAACATACTGAGGCAGGGAATGTTCTGTTTATACGATAAATTCAAATGAAATAGGAGAACAAAGAAAAAGCCCATGCATGGTGGCCTTGTTTAAAAAGTTCCCCTGAATATCATAATTTATATATCTGAGTATATAGTAGTTAAAGTTATCACAAAAGACAGCGATAAACACAATATAAAGACAAACAATTACAAAACATGTGTGAAATAATGTTAAATTGGAGGGGGCAAAAAGGTTTGGAAGGTAAATTCAAGAGTACTCAGAATACAAGGTCAGTTTCATTTGTTTTTTTAAACATTGAACTGTTTCTATATAATGTGAACAAGCCTTTAACTTACCGAGTCCTCTTCATCTGTGAGCATAATCTCATTCCATGCTCTGTTATAATTTCCTCTCACTAATGAACATGACACACCAATCCGATCAGCAAGGGCCTGCATACAGACAAAAAACACAAGGTAGAAATCAGCAACTCAATATGCATGGTCAGTAGCCAAGTGGTTAAAGATCTAAAACACAGACTTACTATCTACATTTCTAAATCTTTCTTAGGAGCTCCTATGCTCTTTCTCCCTCTCTCTCCCCCTCCCCCTCACTCTCTCTCTCATTCCATCTTTCTTTCTTTCTCTCTCTTTCTCTCTCTCCCCCTCTCTCTCCTTCTCACTCTCAATCTCTCCTTCTTACTCTCTCTCTCTCTCTCTCTCTATCTCGATAACCGGTGTGTTGGCTCAGTCAGTAGAGCGTCCACCTCACAACCAGGAGGGCGTGGGTCCGAACCCCGGCCGCGTCATACCAAAAGACGTTAAAAGACGGGAGTTGCTGCTACCTTGTTTGGCGTTCAGCCATACGGGATAGAGCAACGTCGATCTGGCGCTGCTCAGTGGCTGCTCTCTCTTTCTTTCTCTCTCTCTCTTTCATAATACTTCTCTCTTTCTCATATTTTTACAACAGCTTTTAATCTGCTTCTATCTTTAGTCAGTACCTCCTTCCCAACCAACATCTTTTGAAACTAAATTGAAACTGTTAAGAGTTGAAATCATTGTTACAAACAAGAATGATCCAAAGCAGAGTAAGAACATTCCTGCATCATGTTTTGTTGATAAAGTGATCATTAAGAAATATATGTATAATCATTTCTTACAACAAAGTCTTTCTAACAATCAGTCTGACTTTACTAGACAACAGTTAGAAAAAAAACTATTGTGATGTGCTAGAGCAAAGAGCAAGGACTTTTTAAAGCTTGTTGAAATCTAGATATCAGTATTAGTTTCCTTTAATACTCACCTTGAAGAGTAGAGCTCTATGGCAGTGGATCCCCCTATCAATCCTACCAATAGGGATGATGTTACTCTTTAGTTCATATTTGAGTTGGCTCAGACTCAGTTCATAGCTGAAGTTAGCCATCTCACCCTTCTCGATAGGACCACCCATCTTATTGCTGACATATCTGGGAAAGTACAAAAAGGAGATAAGATTGTCTTGTATGTATTTATGCACTGCCCTACTGTACAACTCTATACAAGGAGGTACCGATGGTAGCTTTATTAGCAAAACTTAGTGGCTCAAGACTGTCTGAACTGCGCAAGACATAATAGTTGGTGATGTCAGTGAATTAAAAGTTCTTATTTGACATATATCTGAATGAAAGTTTAGGTAATATAAAGTCTAATCAAGGCAATACATGTATTTACCTGCTCCATGCCCTATCAATGTGGTTTTACTTCTATGTGATTTTCAAATATTACAAGGTTTTCCATCCAGACGCATCTTTCCATGCCAGCTAGTACCAGTACACTTAAATCAAGCATCAAGCCTTTTAGGGCACTATATTGATAAATCTCAATTGCAATCTTAGCCTGAAAATGCCTTAAATAATAAAACCATATTCCTTAAGTTCTGCTATCATTCAGGGCTACTGGGAGGTTCATGAGTAAAGCTGAATTATTATGACAGCTAGGCTCCTTGTAATGTAGTTGTTTCACTTGCAGCGTAAACATATATTTTGGTATGAGCAATGAGTTTGCACATAAATCTTGACGAACAGAATTAACATGTAGTCTGGGAAATAAAAGTATTGCATAATTGCTATGAATGTATACCTCAGACACAAAAAATTCAACAGATTTTAATTGATGTGTTATACAAGTCTATCTCTGAAGCGTTTAGAGACATCAGAGATGTATTGGGCGCTATATAAAAGCAGAATTTTATTATTATTATTATTCTGTTGCTTACACTGAAAAAAAGGTTACAATGTAGGGAGGAGGAGGAAAGAGTAGCATTTAAAAATACCAGATGAATACTCACTGTGCGATTGTGATGACTTGTTCCCTGGTAGTGGGTAGACAGCTGACATCATTCAACATATCACTCATATAACTCTCAAAGATAGGATCAGCAGGAGCTTCGTACTGGGGTGGCTGCTGGGATAACAATGCTTGCTGCTCTGCTAATCTCTCTGCTTCTAGCCTCTCACGAAGCTCTCTTTCCTCACGCTCCTTCTTGCTCTCTCTCTTTGCACTGAAACAAAGAGAAGTTAGGATCATTAGTGTAAAGGTCAATACTCAAATCCCTAAGGCAGGGCTCAGCATTAAAGGGGGCTCACGGCCAAAAGCAAATGACCCTCTCAAAACTTGTTCAAGATTTTGATCTGATATTAGACTTTAAAAAATTACTAAACTATTCAAATATATTCACAACCAGGTACTATTTTAAATAGTACATTTAAGCGGGACTGCACTACTTGTAGCTACTTGCGCCCTCTATATAGCCAACCATGCTTAAGCGGTACCCGCTTATCCCCCATGGTCCCCTTTTTCTTGTGATAATTGAGAGCTGATTTAATGAGATAACCACCTGCCAGTGACCGAGCAGGGAGGTCTAATACCTCCTGGCCAAACTAGTGCAGATAGGCTTTAACCCTTATTGATGTCAATTTACTGACTAATGACTTTAATTATCTGAATTTTCATTTTTACAAATAAATAAACAAATTCAACTATATTCACAACCATATTTAAGGATAATAATAATAATAATAATAACAATTGTAATAATATTAATTGTTATAATGATAATGATAATAACAGTAATAGCAACAATAATGATAATATGTCCATTTATATAATGCAGCTACTTTATGCATAAACTCTGTAACGCCTGATACAAAGTATATTACTACCCCAGCTAGTGCAGCTGTGCTGCCACGATACATACCCTTTAACAGATGATTTTGATGATCTGATATTGGACTTGGATTCCTGTTTGACGTCTAGTTCTGACGGGATGGTAGGTGCAGGAGTGACAGGTGGGCTAGACAGACAGACAGACAGAGAAACAAACGCTCAGTGATTGTGTGTAGCATGCACTAATATATATATATATATTCTGTGATGTGTTATACATACTGTCTTTGCAATGTGCTAGCTATTAATCAACATGTTTGGTTCTCAGCAAAAGATATGGGCTATATATGCATGTGTTTGTGTCTATAAGATACAAACATGTATATTCTATGATTTTATTTTTGTATATAGAGGCAATCGTGAGGAATACAGTGTATTACCAAAATCTACTAACATAGCTGTTACATAGATTCTCGCACAAAAAACCCCATATGCACCTATACATGCTACATTGATGAGTAGTATGGTATATATGCATACATGGCAAGTGTAAATATACTGTATATTCTTCTTATAGGAGCCTTCTCAGCATTCCAGTGTTTCCGGTATCATGGTTTACTAACCGGAATATAGTAAATCTACTATTTATATAGCTACTTTTACACATTTTGAATGTACCTTAACTTTCTTTTCTTATTGCTGATCAGTCGTATGTATGAATATACATGCTTCACCTATTAACAAAATATGAAAGTTATAAGTTTTTTCTTGTTTGTCTTCTCTAAACTATGAGTGTAGCAGTGATTTACTTGCTTTTAAAATTCATAAGAGACTACAACTTTACTGTAATATATCACAAACATGTATGTGCTATATACCATTTAAGATTTTACAAAATCACATAAAGCATGCTATATATTTCACTTGTGACTGACAAATATGTAATACATCATGACATATATATCGCTAATTCATACATTTTTATTTATATATTTTCTTGATATATAGAATACTAGAGGCAAGACAGATGTAGTTCATATACCTATTAGATGCTCCGCAGTTGACAAGGAGGATTGGTTTCTTCTGGTTCACTTCTTGTTCACTCAACTCCTCTAAGGTGGCAAACTTGGATTCTGGACGGATCTGGAGAACGAGATCATACAATTTATTATCAGTCAATCATCCGCGCATCTATCATCAGTCAATGAGATACAAATCCCCTTCACAATCGTCCTCCATTATCTAAGGCAACATCATGTACAGGTTTGCACTTGTACTACAATAGTAATCACTGATCATTACAGGAATTTTCCAACACCAATTCGACTAGCCAGCATTATAACAGGGGGGAGGGGGGGGGGGGGTGGTTCAAATGAGCAACAAGTCCATTTGCTTGCCAGATGGCATATTCATTTCATAAGGATAAAAAGACAAGTAAGAAATTATTTTAAGCAAAGTTGGGCCAATATGTTAAAGCCTCTGTAAAGTGTTGGGAGCCCCAAAAATGATTCCAAATTTCCACCTTAATTGTATAATGATGTGAAAGAGGATGAGTATTGATGAAAGAATACAAAACTGTGGTTTTCTGTCATCCGTATTCGTCTTCAAACACATTTGAAAATCCTTGCAAAAGTGTGTGTGAAATGACATCCTCTTTCACTTGATTATACAATTCAAGTGATTTTTTGCTATATTTTGTTTGGCAAATTTTGGGCTCTCAACACTTTAGAGGGGCTTTAAACAATACACCAGAGGATAAAGCATTCTAGAGCTTCTCTTTAATACATCAAATATTGAAAACCCTCTATAAATTGTGATGAGATTTAAAAACAAATGCTTGTTTACCTTGCCAGCATCATAGAAGCCATCGCAGATGATATCATTAGGACCCAGGAAACCCATCAGACTGTACTTGGCTGGTAGCATGCTGTCTAGGAGTCTCTCAAGGGCTACATCACTGAAACCATTCTTTCTAGTCGTAGACTGTTGGATCTCCTTCAGGGTGTCCAAGCCACTGAAAAGAAGAAGAGAGATAGAGACGGATCATAAGAGAAACAGTCAGAACCTGGGAAAGGGTACAGTTTGGGAATCACAAATGATATCATTAGTTCCGAGGAGGACACATCAGACTGTTGATAGTATGCTGTCCAGTGACCTCTCCAAAGCTAACATCACTGAAACTATTTTTGCCGGTAGACTGTTGGATCTCCTTCAGGGTGTCCAAGCCACTAACAAAAACAGAAGAGAGATATCATAAGAGAAACAGTCAGAAGCTTGGAAAGCTAGGGCACAGTTTGGGAATCACAAATGATTTGTTCCAAGGAAGCCCATCAGGCTGTTGGTAGAATGCGGTCCAGTGACCTCTCCAAAGCTAACATCACTGAAACTATTTTTGCCGGTAGACTGTTGGATCTCCTTCAGGGTGTCCAAGCCACTAACAAAAACAGAAGAGAGATAGACATGGATCATAAGAGAAACAGTCAGAAGCTTGGAAAGCTAGGGCACAGTTTGGGAATCACAAATGATTAGTTCCAAGGAAAATCATCAGGCTGTTGATAGTAGGCTGTCCAGTAACCTCTCCACAGCTACATACATCACAGAAGCCATTTTTTTTTTGGTAGACTGTTTAATCTCTTTACGGTGTCCAAGCCAAATTAGAGTAAGGAAGAGAAATATTGGTCAGTACAGAACTGATATCGTCTGTTGAGAGCTAAAAAGGCTTTCTTCACCAACATCATTATGAGCAGGGTCAATTTAATTTCAACAAACAATCAAGAATAAAAGATATCCCCATTCTTTCTAATGGTAGACTACTGAGTCTCCTACAAGGTGGCCAGGCCACAAAAAGGGCAAGAATTTGATATGAATCATAAAATACATATATAAGCAGATACAGGAGCATAACTTTAAACTCAGTGAATTCATTTAATAAATAATTATTTAGTGCTATA
Organism: Strongylocentrotus droebachiensis; assembly: GCA_035222895.1. Classification (NCBI taxonomy): domain Eukaryota; kingdom Metazoa; phylum Echinodermata; class Echinoidea; order Camarodonta; family Strongylocentrotidae; genus Strongylocentrotus; species Strongylocentrotus droebachiensis. The sequence goes on along the minus strand of JAVYIG010000049.1, from coordinate 1,110,851 downwards.
TATTTTAAAGTTATGTATATCTACATTTCGATTGTGCAAAACAATCTTATGACAATTGCTCCATGGCCAACAGATTCCTGGTCAAGTTTCATACTGATCAAATTTCTAGAATCTACTCCTAACCTTCCTCACCCTTAACCTAACCTAAAACCAAATCACAACTATATATAGTTCATCTTTGAGGAATAAAACCTGAATCAAATAATGCAGTAGAAAATGGTGGATAATCATCCAATGTACATAAAAGCATAGTTTGCTATAACTTCTATAAGGTCACTGTTGTACCATACTTTGTTTTCGCAGTAAACACAAGCGTATTACAGGAAGGCACAAATATGTGGTTTATGGTACCTGGGGGGTGTTTCACAAAGATCCTAAGTTGAACTTACCTCTAAGTTGGACTTAAACATTATGGAAAGCCGTTAGCATCTATACAAATATTTTGCAAAAGTTATTTTAAAAGGCATAAAATGTTGATTCAAATCATTTATATTATCAAGGAGATTTCATGTTCTTGATGTTGAATTTATAAAAAGTATAAAATACTTGAATTTTTGCTTGTGAATATATTTTATTTTAAGGCCACAAATGGCTCTCCATATTTGTTAAGTCCAACTTAGAGTTAAGTTTGACTTAGGATCTTTGTGAAACACCCCCAGGAAAACTATGGTCCAATACCAAAGTGGTATTTCCCCTTGAATGAAAATAGAGATTAAATGTAATCAATTGGTAAACTTACCCCAGCTTGCAGAGTTCTGTAGCAATGACCGGATCACTAGCACAGACAACCAGGGCCCAGGAGGCAGCTCTTCTTACATCGTCGTTACTGGACTGAAGCAGCTTCAGCAGAGGACCCAACCCACCTAGACCTCTCAACTGAAACAAGATGAATAGAGTGAACACAGTCAAGATGTATTAAAACACAGTGAAGTAACAATCGAGCTATTGACCGAGGCTTGCCGAGGGCAATAGCTCGATTGTAACCTCCCCAAGAGCATTTAAAACCAACTATGTCTCGAAAATTAAAGCAGTCATTATTACTTTTATATACTGAAAAAAGAGTCAACTTATGAAACCACCTTGGTGTTTCTCTAGTTTGTTGATTAAAATATCTAATAGGGTCTTTGGCAGCAGACTAAGCAGTGTAAGGGCACAAGGTACATACAAATGTGTGGGGCTATAAACAGGCTGGATTTTTTGTGTTACTGAAATGTGCTCAGAATTCAAGTAATTCATCTATTAAATGACTATAAAAGACAAGAAACAAGTCAAAGGTAAGGACAAGAATCAGTGCTTATCAATTAATTTTGCATGAAATACCATCAGGAAAGCTATCTAAATTTGTCAGAAATTAGCGACAAACACACCAAATTAAGCGCTGCAATGACGCACAAAACGGCGTAGAATTCAACTTTTTATCCACCAAATGAATTCGAACACTTGCATTATACAATCTTAAATACCTGTATCACCGTTATCGCAAACAATAAAATCACAATCTATATCTAGACCTAGATCTACGGTCGCTAAGACTAATTCACGTACCCTTTTGGTCTTCTTGCTGTCTAGCGACCAATTCGCACACACACAATTTATGGTATCCGCTTTCGCTCAAACCAGTTTTTAACACTTGAACGAACGGGTATTTCAGCAAGACTGAACTATTCTCCGGGTAACTGGAATTTTGCCGGGATTTTACCGATTTACTCTAGAACTATTACATGGGTTTGGCATTTTTCGTTTATTTACGGGAATGGCCAAAACCACCACTGCAATTTCGACCAATCAGATGGCTGGATTTCTTAAGTGAGGTATATAATAATATTTAGGGTTCACCTTTATATATTATTTGCTGAGACTGTTCTTCTTACCTGGTTCCTTGACTCTGTATCACAGACGAAGGCAGCTAGGGACATGGCTGCTTTGGTTTGCACATTGGCATTGCTAGATATCAAACAGAGGACAATTAAAAGAAAAGTAAAATGTAGATTACTTTAAAGGCTTTGAAATCAAACCTTTTGATTGCAATGAATAGATACATAAATAAATCATTGAATGAATTAAAAAATGAATGAAAGTAAGATTTATGGTATATCAAAAATTTTGGTTCCAAGAATGGATACTATGGAAAAAATATATATCATGCACACATTGTAATTCCTATGGGTTTTTCATTGCATTTATTTGAAAATGGAAACCTCAGAACACAGACTTGTTCAACAGAGAAAGAAAGCCATCACACGTATCTATCCTGACCTTGAGTGCAGGGGTGTCAGAAGAGCTCCGACGATTCCCCGGGTCTGAATGTCATCTCTCAATATCTCGTCCGTCGCCATGTTGGTCAGGACCTGAGCTGCGTTGGCTTGGGCGCCCTCTCTCGATGAGTTCAACAGACCAATCAGAGGCTCAATGCCATTGCGTTCCGCAAGCTCCACACAGTTTTGGACGGTAGCCGACGTGAGATTGGCCAGAGCGAGGGAGCTGTTCTCAGCAACGTCTCCATTTTCACTGCCAAGCAGTTTGACAAGAGGGGCTATGCCATCTAAAATGGATGAAATTGAAAAATGCATTCTTTTATATTTTGTTCTTGAAGCAGTTTTGTCCCCAAATAACTTCAACGTATAACAAAATTTGAATTACAATGTTCTGTTGTGCTAAGATTTCATGACTTCCATCAGTCAATTCTTCAAAAGCAAATTAAAGTGAATGATTGAATATACAGGAAACACACAAATACTATAAAAATTAAACCATACACTACATCAAAATCATCTGTACCCCTACCCTATTTCTCTGTCCTATTTCATGCACATAACAAGGATTTTCTTCAGTTACATTTCATATCCAGAGTCTCTTAATCTTTCAATGGGCCCATCACTTAATCATTCATTTAATATGCAATATTGTCAAATTTACGTTCAATTTCTCACTTACATCATTAGTCATCTAAACATTAAATATACATAATAACCTCACAGTACATCGCATCGGAGTCTGTCTATTAAAGGGATCCAGTAACTTTGTCTCAGATTCTGAAACAAAATCCTGGATTTAGCTCATGCTGCATCGATAATTATGAACCTTTAGGTCAGTCAAGAACCCCATGACTTTTACAAGCCGATCACCTGTCTGATTATCAAGATATTTATGATTGGAAATTGAAAACAAAATTTTGCGTTTGCCAAACGGTTTTCATTACACTACAGTCTACTGGGTAAAATGAGTATGGTAAACCCGGTCACTTAAAGATTTTTAATTTTTTGAGGCACATCTTGATCATTTTAAAGCGCGATTTTTTTTAGGGCTTCAATATTATACCATATGATAACACGTAGGGCCCCACATCTCAGATTTAACATTGTTAAACGATGCCTTTAAACCTACCATATTCCGCAATGGTCTGCCTACAGAGGGCGCTCTCCGCCATGATGGCGAGGGCCTGTGCTGTAGCTGCTTGGACCGGTGCACTATCAACCTCTAGCAGACAAACCAACGTCTTCTCTCCCTCTTGCTCATGGAAAATCTTGCAATTCTCAGCTGAAATAAGAGAGGAAAATATGCCACTACTTAATTTGGCGCTTATTGGATGATGGAGCCATTTAAAAAATAAAACAAACCTTTCAACCCTTCAGTTTTGTTTAGAATATAGATGCATGGGATACAAGGGTTATATCCCATGAGTTGAGGAGCATATTTCTAAAGAAGTACATGTATTTTATTAGCTGACCAAGTAGGTAAAAAGTTAACACTTTTGGAAGCAAACCCATCATAAATCGTTCAAAAACTATAGCATATTGATATCAATTTCAATTTTGTTCGTATACTTGTGAAAATGAAATCATCAACTAGACTCCATGTTACTTGAAATGCATTCATGTCTTTTTTTTACATCTCATATCTTTGGATTTCTCTCAATTTTAACAAATCAAAATCAAAGGAAATAAGTCATCCTAAAAACTACATTTATCACAAGGTTTACAAGTCCCAGCTAGTGGGTAACATCTAGGCTTATATTCTGTCCAAGGATTTTCAAAGCACTTTTAGCTTCAATTCAAACAACTCGAGGAATATATTCTCAGATTCAAGTAATTTTGAAAAGTTTTTGAAAATGTTGGGTGCTCACGATTCCTTGCAGCTCTTGCTATGGCCTTGGAAGCATTCTCCTGGACCTCAGGCTTCTCAGACTCAGCAGCAAAGGCCAGCAGCTTCTGAAGACCACCCGTGGTCTGGATCAGCTCCATGCTCTCTATGTCTTCCAAACAGTTGGAAAGAACATTCAGGGCATGCACATGGAGGTCTTCAAATTCCTGATCAGAGAAAAATTTGGAAATAAAAATACAGCATATATCTCAATGGTGCATAATATTTAGACCTCCAGATGGAATATAGATTAATGCAACTACCTCACCACAGAAAGTTAAGTTGCAATTCAAATCATTAGGGGTGAATTTTACATTGATATTGATCCCTTGCCATTATATCAAGGTGTTGACATCTTGATTTCATAAAATACCCTCTTTCAGTTCTCAAGCAAGTTTTTCAACACAAAAACCTACCATACTCAGGGTGATACTTCACAAGTTGGTCAAATTAAAATAGATTTCTATGAATGATTTCAATTATCAAAGCATCAATTTGCTTGCAGTGTATTTTTAATAGGCCTATTTCATTTTTATTTTAGACATTTTACGTGTGTTTAAAAAGCACGCATACAGTTACAAGACACTCAGCAGAACAATCAATAATTTATGAAATATCTTTTTTGTAGATATATATATATATACCATTCCAATAAACATCTTCACTGGACTGGCATAATTTGTAGCAAATTTTATTCAAAGCAGTAAACAGCGTTGTGAAATCACTTCTCCCTCCATCTTACCTTTGTGCCCACAAAGTCCACAAGTCTTTCCAATCCCTCTAGCTCCCTGAGTGCTTCCCTGTTCTCTGCATCCTGGGTAGATAAGGTGAGGCTCTGTAAGGCTAGCTCCTGAATCACTGGGTAGTCTGACTTCAGCAGCTCTAGCAGAGGCTCTAAACCACGAGCATCTCTGAAGGAATCATGACAGAAGAGAAGAGAAATGAAGTCCTTGTTTCTGTTTACATGTTTACAATGATCAAACTTATTCAACAAATATGCTTCTTTCTTGTCTCGTTCACTACATTGATCAGGGCTGAGAAAAGTTTGAAAACAAAACTCTTCCATTGTTACGAGCTTACAAATAATATGTATCACAGATAGAATTTTGCATGTCAAGTTTTTAATCATTGTTCCAGTTTTTATAGTTCATCTTGACACAAAATATTCCATTTACAATTTATGAATCTGTTTCCCATTTCATGAGAGATGATATATATATATTTTATAGAAATTTAGTTGTTTAAATCAACTTCTGAAGAAAGTATGAAAGAGGTATGCAGCTCATCTCTTTATTCATCCATTATCTCTTCACTATAATACATACCAACCAAGTGTACTCTACATCTTCATTTACATTTTTGTTTTCATCAATAGTGATCTGTCAGTTTATGACAGGTTCAGTGACCAAGTCAGAATACTACATCAAGTGTCTCTCTAAGTACCTCGGTCTTGAGCCATCCGTTTCCGCATTTCATATCCTGTTGCTCCACATTCTGTGATTAAATCATCTAGAAAGCCTTTACAAGGCCTTTCTCTCATCTTCTTTCCATGTAGATGACCTTCTATTTATGGTTCTGTTTTACTTTAAAAAAAAAAAAGACTGCATAATGCTGTTTCAGACACTGATATTCTTGGCATTTGGTCGATTACAAGGTAGAGCATTCTGGAAAATGAAACAGTGTTGTTTCATGAAGTGCACCCATCTTACCTGATAGCTGCTCTGCTCTGATAGTCCTGTAGCAAGAGAGAAACAGCTTCCACCGTGTTCTTAGTGACGTCAGGATCAGGGTCAGAGAGCAGAGCTATCAGTGGGTCCAGACCTCCAAGTTCCATGATTTGGACCTTGCTAGAGTACTCATTGGCCATGTTAGCCAGACACAGGCTGGAGAATTCATGGACCAGAGTGTCCTCTGTAAAGCAAGGTTTATGATATTGTTACAGGCACAATGGCTCAGTGGTATAGAAGTTATATGCCAAGTGGAGGGATCAAATAAAAAGAAGAACGAGAAGAAGTGGTCTTGCATTCAGGAGGTCCAAGGTTTGAATCAAAGTCTCAGAATTGGTGTCAATGCGCTAGTGCTCTTCGGTAAGGCTTTCATCCATATTACCAAGTCTCCCAGAGGGGACTTAAAGCAGTTGGTCCCCTGGTTGCTTATTTACAAGCATACATTTGCTTTCTTAGAAGTCAGGTAAAACAAATCAACCAACCAGATATTTTTTACTTAGAATGCTTGATTCAACTGTTGTTAAATAATTCCATGATTTGAACCTTGCTAGAGTACTCATTAGCCATGTAGGCCAGACACAAACTTGTGAACCAGCGTATCCTCTGTAAAAGAAAAAGCTTTGAATAATTTGATATGTTTGGATGTACGCTTTTATTCAAATGTTAAAGTACAATCTAGCTAACAGTGTTGAGAAAGCAAGAAATGACGTGGTACAGGGGTAGAGTTTTAACTTCTTCTTCTTTTTTTCACTCATAAATGAATTAATAACAATTAAGATACCAGACTTGATGGATTCAGGAGGAGGTTAAATACAGTGGTACTATTTTTAAAGGACAATAAAGACAAGGTGTGAACACAATGTTGACAAATTGATAAGTCTACCCACTAAGATCTGATGTGTTCTTTTCTTTTCTTTTTGTATTAATAAAGTAAAAAAGAGAAGAAAGTATGAAAAAGTTAGAAGTGTCTAAATCAGTCACATATCCTTTTAACAATACAATTCTTAGATCAATTGATCTTACCTTCAGGAGCTAATAACTTGATAAGATTTGGGACGCAGTCACTCTTCCTCAGCAGTCTCCTGACCTCATCTGTAAGAAAAGCCATGGCAAAAACAACTATCAAACTACAAGCATGAATAAATTACACACTCATATATTGAATACATATCAACTCTAAATAAAAATTTCATCATGACCGTATACATTTGAAAATTATCACCTAAATTGTAGAGAAATTATCATTATTTGTACTACTGATATCAAATAATCTGAGCTTCGAATTTTTAGATGGATTTTAAACCTGATATAGCATTATCTATAACACTTTTTTGTCTTCCAATCAATTCCTATCATCTGCATCATCATTTTTAATACAGCATTTTCCCTCTTATTACAAGGTGTTACTGACTTTGTGCCATGATGGCACACCCTCCCTCCACTTCTTCTTGTCTCAAGAATCCTCCTCATTTAGGCCAACCTTACTGCTTTCTTTCTTCACCATATCTTTCCATGAAATCTTCACTCTTCCTCTTCCTCTTAATATGTATCCACTTTCAGATCCCACGCTCTTTTCACAGGCTCAAAAACAATTGCTGCTGATTGGGATTGTCTGGAAGTCTTGGTTAGTATTTTTATACTGTGCAAGTACATGTGTACATCTATTGCTCCTCGCCTGTGGAATTCCCTCCCATCATCTATCCACGAAATTAACAGGCTTGACCACTTCAAAGCTTCACTCAAAAGTCACACCTTCCTTCAGACATTTAAATGCTAACTTTATTGGAGGAGCTCGCACCTTTAAATGTTTTTTGAAATAGATATATGGCCCCATACAAATCCTGTGAATCATCATCATCATCATAAGACATTTATATGACTGAGTGATTGGTAATATTTAAAATAAACAAGAAACATAGATACAAGTATATATATATCATTGTATTTTGTATAGAGATATATTGATGAGAAGACAAATAGTTTGCACTCAAAATGCAAAAAACAAAAGTTGAACGTACTGTGAGCTGACATGACCCCAAGGGTCATGATGGCATTTCTTCTGATGACCTTCTCCTCTGATGCAATCAGCTTCAGGAGGTGTTCACCTGCTCCAAGCTCAAGAAGCATTCCCCGGTTTTCATCACCTACAAATATACACAGTTCAAAATAATCACCTCTTCGCTGAAAGATATGATATCTGACAAAACATCTACACTTAATGTCCAACATGCATACATTTAAACTGAATAAATACAAACAGTATCCGAAATGACAAACAAACCTATACAAAATTATAGAGCTAAATCTAATATGTTCATAAAACCGTACGGTGCTATGATATGGGAGGCATAGGATGTATTTTTTTCCCTCTTGTTACATACCTTCACAATATCATCAAAATAAGAAAAGAAGCCTTTTTTCTTGTGAAAATATTTCAACACTTTTAGGCAGTTTCAAAAATTATTTGAATTTCTATCATTCTGAAATATATGTGTGTAGTACACAAGGTTGAAGCCTCACACTTACGATACCCAAACATTTAACAAATTGAATGACTAATCTGACCATTTCTTACATTTTTCAGCAAATTTGTAGAGAGCTTCGCAACCCTTGACAAGGATGTCTTCCTCTGGACTCTCTAGCATAAGAACCACTGTAGCTGCTTTCTTGCTCTCCACGGCCAAAGTATCAAACTGTAAAAAAACAGATGGAATAAGAAGTTTCTATTCATTGCTTTAATCATCTCAACAACAAAAAAAGTTGACTTGAGCTCGATATGTACAAAATTCTGTTATTCACTTGTAAATTTCTTTGGGAAGCGTCAGGGAATAGTGAGGAAGAGAGAAATAGAAAAAGTGGAAACAACCAAAAACAAATACATCCTCCTACCCACTACCCCCATGCAGGATAGATATTGATTTGCATCTTTCTTATGATTTTTAATACTAATTTGTTTTTGTAACGCAGCATGATTTCAGTAAATTAACATATATTAGAACATTTTCTTACCACATCCTTTGGCGGCGCTTCTGTTTCTTTTTTGGTTTTCTTGCCCATGTTGCTGTATAATTACCTGAGTTTTATAGAGAAAGCAATGAGGAAACAAAAATTTACATATAGATCTACGTGCAAGTACAAATAACAGGGAAAATGTTGACCTTCCAGCAAATTTAACTTTAATGGTACAATGGATTCAATTATTATATACCATCATCATCAATTCATAATGTGAATTAGACTTTAGAGCTTACTTGCATGAATTTAACGAGGATCTGAGATTACAGTCGCTTAATTCAAGCAGGCGCACACCGGCACACGCCCGCCTTAAACCCAATTGTATTGTGCAGCGGTTTGCTGTGCAATCTGTGACAAAACTCAGAAGGGGCGCTGGTCCGAGAATTAGGATCGTCCGCATAAACAGGGGTATCCTCGTAAAAGAGGACAAATCGCGTCCTAAAAATTATAGATCGTCCGCATTTTTTTTGGACGTTTTTTCTTCTTCGGTGCTCTGCGGGTGGAAAGTTCCCGATCCGCTCACTGGCAATGCGATAAAGGGGATTCTGCTGAATAAAATACCCTCAGTTCTCCGTCTAATTTTATGGGTTGTCCATCTTTCAGAATCAGAGGATTATCGCTCATAATGTGAAAGGCTCTGTACAAAGTCAATGTGAAATAAATCAAGAAAATATTTGTGGAATCCGTTTTTCGCATCGCAAAGCGCGGATTGGAAATATAAAACGTCCACAAAATGTGGACGCATCTATCCGCGTTTACGAAGACGTTCCTCGTTTCTGCGGACGATCCTTATTTTCGGACCAGGGCCCCTACTGACTAATGTCTTCGATTTTATATTTAGGAAAAAATACTCCAAAAAGATAAGAAAATTGACATTCATCAGTCACTTCAGTTATAAGAAAGATAACGACTTTTATTCATGACCATTATTGAACAATTGTGGAAGATTGATATAATCTTTAGTGTGTAATAGTCTTGTAAGGTATCTCCACGCCGGAGCTACGACTTACGGGTTCAAAGTTTGGTCACGATCACACTCACAGTCACAGCCACAGTTGTGAACAAGCGCCGATTTTGTTTTCCCCTTCATGACCTTAATTTCCGACACGTAATTAAACGTGCGGGACCACACTGAGACAAGTTGCTTCAATTTCTACAGGTCACAAAGAATCATCTTCTTTCAGTCAGATTCGTGATAAATGCCACACACACTAAACCATTACACTAAATAAATATCAAAATACATAGTACAATGACAATTAATCATGAAAGGATATTGCAAAGTTATCGTTAAATGAAAATAAAATACCTACTCAAATCACCTCAACGAAAAAAATATTGTTTTCAGCTGTTGCTATGTTATTTTTCATGATCTAAACATAATTTTCTTCATTGGTAGTATTATAAAAATCAATTATTATTTGTTTTATTCCAAAATAAATTGTATCTTCCTTTATATTTTTAGGAGCAGAAAAAAAAATGTTATTATATACTTTTAAGCCGTGCTTTCTATCCGTTTAGAAACAGTTTTATCGAACCATTTTCTCCCATAATGCATTTTCGTGAAAATGGCATCTTACATAACTCGTCTGCTTGGACCGTCTCTTCGAGTTTTTGCCAATTTTGAGAAAAACTCTGGGGTATGTAAGCAATATTATACTCATTTAATAAACATTCTGTCTTTCAGATATCGCAAGTATCACTTATATAACAAGGTTCTTCGTGTTTTATGACAAATCGTCAAGCTGTCTTGTAGGATCAACTTACATCGGTCCCATGTACTTGTAATAATGTTAGTAAAGTTGTGTAGGCCTAGTATTAGTAACAAAATGGGCACCATTTAATTTCTAGATTGTTATTCAGTTTCAGGTTATTACAATCTTAATTTATCTCTTGTTCTGTCCCTGATCTTGATTTGAGTTTCTAAATTCATTTTATTATATGTAGTTTCCCTAGATTTTTAAATATCCTGATAGACTCTAGACTAGGGGTAGGGAGGCCAATGCCCGGGCGCGTTATTTTTTTATGCGGCACAGATTGGGGCATGGCGCGTGTTGAGCCTATGGGAAGTACGTTCTTTCCCTTCTGAATAGTGTCTGCACGTACGTGAGACTAGTCATGTTCGCTAGCGCATTGGCGCTGCGAAGAAGTTTGAATATCCATCGCGAACTATGTGTTTAGATAACATTCCTCTTCGTTTAAGTTAGTTAAGTTTCATTGACTAATTATTGTGATGTTCTCCTTATTGACGTGCTGCCTCCTCTTCAGATTTCCAATTTCATTTTAATTGTTGATGTAATGATTTTCCATACGGTAGTGGATTACATGTTAACACTATTAAAAACAGACCTCGACTACTATACTGTCTAGTACGCACACGACCACTATTAGTCTGTAAATCAAGACCCCTTTTTAAAAAAAGCCCCAATCTGTGCCGCATAAAAAAATAACGCTGCCCGGGCGTAAGGCTTCTACGCCTACGATTTGTGCGCTCGTCGCCCACTTCAAAAAATTAGCAGAGGGAAAAAAATGATGTAAAAAAAAAAATTGATGAAAATAAGAAAAGAAAATACAATCATACATTTCACAACATACCTATAATCACGGATCTGTAACAGTCTTTCACCATTTGTTGACGATCTTGCAGATTTTGACGTATTTGAGTCCAATAATTCTCGTAGCAGAACAACTTTACGAACGCGCATCACAGACTAAGAAAATCCTAGAGGGCGTAGAGGTATGCTCACTAAAAACCTTCTCATGGGCTGAAGGTAGACACTAAAAATATGGGATCCGTTTTGAGTAAAGAACTTTTGATAGAGATCAACATTTCAGATGTTCACAATTGCCACTTCTAACAACTAGAAAATATAAAGAAAAAAGATTATATCTTTTTAAATACAGATTTTTACAAACTGAACATTCGAAAGTAGATAGAGTACGATGTTTCTGTCAATCTTGCGTTGGTTTGAGCCCTATAGCTACATCCATCTCAAAATGAGAAGAAAAACTGTGAACAGTGACGTCATTGTTCGCGCCAAAAATAAAGGGTATTGCGACATATGTCTGAGCTCCACTGAGCTCCGGTCAGAACGTGCGCAAAGCGTAGTCTTATTTATAGACCCTAGTACCTTATTCTCACAGCACTAGATACGAGTGTCGTGCAGTATAATGTATGAGAAGTGTTAAAAAAAATATTTCAGTAAAAAAAAAAGTCTACGTGAGCAGTCTATACTCCAATTGAGAATTGAAATGAAAGCCATGATTTGAAGGTGTGTGTTGTATGACACATGGTTAGTGAGTGTGTATGTTACGTATAGCGAAAGGGAGAGAGAGAGAGAGAGAGAGTGAGAGAAATATTAGTACACGTACATGACGTACGTTGCATGGATCATGCTGCTGTGTTCGCTGCAAGATGGATGTTAATTGGACCTCGTAACTTCTCGATCGTTGATAATAAGGAATACTCATGAGGAAATCAAATTGTTGGAATACACATCTAAGGTAAATATCAATGAATTATATATGTTTCTTAGCTGCCAATTTGTATATTCCTTCTTCATTTTTGAACCATCGCCTTCGGCTCGTAGTAGTAGAAGATGGAATCGTTCGCACATTGATGGCTGGATTTCAGCCTGCATTGGGGCTTGCCTGCGCGGTGTGTACGTGTGCGACCGATTCAAGGCTAGCCGCTGTTGAGTGATTGCACTTTCGCGCGAAGTTTTAAACTTCATCATGAACTTTGTCCGGACAATGACACGCCCATTGCCTCGGGCCTGTCTAATTATCAACGTAATTTCGCGACATGAATTTATCTGTTTCAAGGCTCTTGCGTACGGCCAAGGCGTAGAAGGAAGGGAGTGTTTACAAGCTGGATATCTCCTATTTTATGGAACTTCTGGAGTCGGCAGATGGGTGAGTTTTCTTAGTGAAAGTAAATGCTTTCTTTTAATCTTTGTTTTATTTTAAACAAATTCGTAATTAAAAAGTTAGATTTGGGCATTGGCCTCCCTACTAGGGGGCCGTTTCTCGAAACCAACTCCATGACAGTCATATCTTTGTCGCCGACCTACGGAGATGTCATGAAGTGGATAAACCGTTTCACAAAGCCATGACGGACATGATATTGATATATCGCGATACTAGCAGCTCAAGAAGATAGTCTTTGTCACGATCCATTTGATTTATGAAGAATAACCTAAAACAAGTTTTGGGGCTAAAATTGTTCAAAAAGAAATATATACATATAAATTCTCCTAAAATAAATAATAAATAGTGTCATTATCATATTTACATCATCAAACGATTTGCATATTTCTGTAAAGATTCTTAAATTGAAGAAAAACCGGTGAGTGTTTTTTTTTTGACAGTCGAATCAAAAGTTAGTTGAAGGATACCGTAATGTGATAGTTTATCAATACGTACTTTTTTGTTTATTGTGACAAGGAATTTTAGGCAAAATGCTTTTCTCAGCCATTTTTTATTCTAGAGTCTCATAAATAAACGTTATATAATTGATTTGATATTGAAAATATAATTTGGAAGAAGTAATTAGAGAGGGAATAATAATGCACATAGGCCCCAAAGGTATGACGGTATCCTAAGAAAAGACTATGAATCGACTATGGAAAACGGTGTGTAACATTCTTATCTCTCTTATTTATATGTTATAGTTTAATGATTTGTGATTTAATGTTTATATTCAGCTTTTTCAAGTTTCTGTATAATTTGTATTCTCCCTTTTGTACATTTGCATTTCGCATCCCCGAGAATTACGTACCGAACTCGTCTATATTTTTCTCAAAATGATAGTGAAACTAATCGTCCATTTCGCGGCCCATGGAATGGCAACAAACTGACTTGTGATGGCGCTTTACAGCAATTAAAAAGATATGACAGGTTCGGAGCAGTGACAACTCGCTTGTCGCGGAAGTTGTCGCTCATCTTGGCAAAGACGGCTTCGTGAAACACTTAGCTGACAAGTTGCGCGACAGTGGCGAGATGTCGTTGATCTTGTAGTTATGACGGTTTCGAGAAACGGCCCCCTGATCTAGATCTAGATCTAGACTATTTTTATCTAATCTAGTCTCGAGTCTAGACGAGATCGAGACCTAACTCTTTTTCTTTTTCTTATTATTTTACTTATTTCTTTTTCTTTTTTCTTAAGGTATTAAGAGGGAGTGCTTGCCTTCTTTCACATCAACCTCCTCAAGGTGAACCCCCCATTCCAGAATGGAAGCAGCCGCAGAATGAATCTATGGAGCTGAAAAGAGCGAGACTCGTTTATCAGAGCCGCAAAAGAGGAATGCTGGAAAATGGAATTATTCTAAGGTACTTTTCCATCACATTTATTGATGACAATTGACATGTTCTTCTTGATGGAACGACCAGAACTTCCAACAGGATCATCTCTTTCATCTGTATAATGGTGATGACAATGGTGATATGTTAACAATGGAGACGAAGATGATGATGATAATGATGATATATCCATTCTTTCCACATGGCTTCCTTGGCCCAACTTTCTTGGTTATGTTATAGTTTTCATCGCCAATATGTCAATTGGCTGGAATTTTCCTTTTTTTAAATAAATTTTGGGTTATTTCATATTATCTATATTTGTTTCAATTCTAATTCTCTATCCCTCACCCCCATCTTTCTCTCTCTCTCTCTCTCTCTCTCTCTCTCTCTCTCTCTCTCTTTCTCTTTCTCTCTCTACTTTCCTCTCCTTTCCCCTCCTTCCCCCTCCCTCTCCTAACTCTTTCTCTCTAGTTTTAATTTTTCCCATATACATTAATTGTAATGTACTATTCATACATCTTAGCCTATATATCTGAGTATTTTTATATGGATGATATAAATCACAAATCTTTTAATCTTTGTTTTATCTCCTCGTTTTACAGCACATTCGCAGGTCGTTATTTAGAGGGATTTGATGAAGAGCAACTGGATCAATATGATACCCTGATTAATAAGCCAGATAATGACTGGGATCTCTTCTACTGGGTTGTACGTAAGTCACTGTGAATAAAGATTTAATGATTTGTAAATTGGCAACCAACACATCTTTTTGATACAGAATATATTTCTTTGAATCATAGAATTGTATATACATTAATTATGTTTTCAAATAACTTTTTTTTTATTTGTTTTATAGTAATCAAAGTTTATTAACTCTGTTATGATAACGGCTGCTATTGACTCAAGCATTCATGCTTATGATAGTTGGCCTCTGCATTTATCTTGATTATTTTACTTACCTCCATATTTTTAAGTTTTCAATTATATATATGCATTTTTATACGTGTGTATTTAAATTGTCACTCTTTATGTAAATCAATTATATTATATACTATTATTGTTATTTGAATGTTTTATATTTGATTTGTCAATAAATGCAGAAACATCTGCTAAAAAAAAAAATAATAATAATAACTTTAGTTATTGGATTAAGTTTCAATCTCATACTAAACTCAGAGTAAAGTGCCTTGAAGAGGCTTCTTTTAGCTGGCAAAGTAAATTACTAAAGTTGATATTCCCATCATTAACTATCCCACAGAGCACAAACCGACACCCGAGGAGTACGATCATGGAGTGATGGATCTACTGAAGACGTTTGCTAAGAATCCTGACATGGAATCACGCATCAGACAACCTGACCTTGCTGAGAACGAGCAGAGACATTTGTGAAACCAACCAGCTAGGCTCAAGACTTATGTCACCTATAATACGAAGTGGACTGTTTGAGCAGAGACATAATGTGAAACCAACCGGGGAAGGGGCACAATTATTGGGACTACTTTTGTATAGTAGAACAAGACTAGATAAAACTAACCGTCTAGTGGCTCCGATGCATTGCCACAGTCGACTTTTGTACCACTTGCACTCTACATGTATAATGTACTAGCTAGTCCAGGGTTTTGATCCATAGATTAATACAGGGGGATAGCAGGCCCTTTTAATACTGCCTGTTAAGAAACAGGAGGGCATTAACTTGAATTGTTTTACACAGACTGAACACCTTTCTAGCTCTCAGCAGTCATACATGAAATCAACCAGGGATCGATGGAGACATAGAATTGGACTATTTTGTAGAGAATGAAATTGATCCTACATTTAGTCTATGAGGCTATAAGAGAGAAGACATTGGTGAGGGTTGTACATGTACATGTGTGTGGATATCATGTTGTGCTCTCTTTCATAAGCAATCTAATGTAATATTCGATTTTGTTTGTTGTTGAAAATAATTAAACTTTTATCAATTATTAAGTTAACTAAATCTTTGTACCCCCCTACCTTCAAATAAGAAAGGCAGTCTAAGCAAGGTTTTGTGAAGTGTAAGCCTATACTTGCAATCATGGATCATGTTGATATTGATTACAATTCTTAACCCGATTGCTTCGGTCTTATTTCTTTGAAAGACTCGTCCATCAATGAGGTTTCAAACTTTCAACCATATATTCACATGCAAGATGTGCTCATTAACATGTACGGTACCTCATTTTAGTCAAATGAAATCAAACAAGATCTCATAGATCTCACAAGCTCTTTGTTTCATTCAAGTTTTAATAGGTTTTCATTAGACTTGTGCCTTGTTTTGTTTGGGAAATATTTGAGACCCTGCTTACAACATGGACCTATTAAGAATGGACTTTCAACGAAGCAGTCCCTTTGATCATGGACCTATGCTTACAAACACCTCCCTTTTAAAAGGTGTCCCACTATTGTGTGCTTTGAGTCATATATTGTAATTATTTACCCATGTAATGTATATATATGCTGAATCTTGTTTTGAAAATAGAAAATAAATGGAATCAGATTAAAATTGAAATTAAAAAAAAGACGACACATCTGTTTAATTTTAGGTTGTAAAACCAGAAAGAATTATATGCCTGTTTTAGCAGTTAGTCACCACATTTCTGACTGGGAAAACATCAGTTTTGTTTACCCAAATACAACCTAAAGGTTATTAATCTTGGATTTGTCTTGTGCTGTGCATGTAAGATATATTATTTGTAAATGTAAATAAATAAGAGTTATCCAAAATGACACTGTCTTTTGATGTCATCTTTGTGTTCCTTGCCATGCTATTTCATTCTGACATGTATCTTTTTTTTGGTGAGGGGCAGTGCCTGAATGCATCAGTTAAAACCTGTGCCAGTGCTGCATACACTTACATGTTAATTAAATTCCAACTTAACACATTATCTTTACCCTTTATTTTCTTCAAATGTCTAAATACATTAGTAACTACATTTATCAGACCTTTTATCTCCATTTAAGTACTGAAATTACAGACTTATTCCAATTTTGTTTTTGACAGATAGTTATTTATGTTAGAATATGCTTTTATCCTTTCACTAGTATCTGTTTTTTTTTTTCATTTGGTGAGAGAATCTTGTATGTGACAAGGCAATAATGTCCCACGTGTACAAATGGGTCAATCCAGACTTCTATACTCCTACAAAAGACATCAGTGTAAAATGGTACAACCAAAGTTTACTTACATCATATAAATCTTTATTTTTTATCTTTTAATTTCATTTGATTACATAAATACATATATATAAACCAAATTACACAATTACAAGTCAGTTTCAAAGAATTAGCAGCGGCATGAATACACATACAAAATGAAATGTACATCTACTTCATTTTTGAATCGATCAAGAGATTAAAAAATTGCATTCATCAGACAATATTCTTTAACTTTTAAAACAAATTATCTTTGGTGTGATTGTTTATTTGCAAGTAATATTTTAAGCTGAGTTGAGAGTATATCGGACTAAATCTGAAAAACAAGATATTTGAGAGAATACAAATGTTGAATTATATTGGCAAATGATAAACGATTATAAATGATTGTCATATATCATTTTCTTAAATAACCTTTCTAATTGTTCATAACATTAAGAATAGATAAACAAGGAAGTGACTGATTTCAATATGCAATGTACAGTAGTACAAATATTGATTTCCAAGAGGTCTATTAACGTGAACTAAAAGAACTATCCTAAAAGGTTGGTTAAATCAAACATCACATAAATCGTGGTGTAGGTTAGATTTATTTACACACCACAATAATTACTTCCACAGAATATTAATTTTACCCTTCACTGAAACCTACTATTACAGTAAAAAGCAGAAACGCTGGATAACCAATCGCGTCATGTTAAGTTACATATCATGATTGAATGAGGCAGGAATGTGTTTGTAAATCGCCATGTCCTATCTCAATGACCAGCTAGCTCAGTAACTACTACAATCGTATTGCACTAATTTTCAATAATTTTTTTACCATTATCAAAAACATCAGTTTATGGTTACGGGCACCATTTTAATTTATAAGTAAACAAGCCATTGACCTCTAGAGGACAATGGTTTATGTGTAATTAAGATAGCGCCCAAGCAAATATGATGTGAGCGCACAGCGCAGGCAGTGATGTCTTCAATGTTTTCAGATGTGCACGTATCGGTGCTTCACTGCCGGCGCTGTGTGCTCACATCATATTTGCATCCATGGGCGCTATCTTAATAACCACCGATGGCGCCCATGTCTGCACATGCTCATTGTTGTAACCTTAAACTGGTGTATCAGTCAACAACGTAGGACAGTTAATCCCATAAAGGGTTGAACATTCTGTATGTCATCCTGTCTCATTGGGCCCATTTACAGTAATATTTTCTGCATATCTCTGGAGTTAGGACAGTAAAATGTAATAAAACATGTATAATTATTACACATACCTGTACAACTTTAAAAGAACTATATTTTTTGTGCGATTATAGAGAAATTGAGGTATGACAAAATGGAAAAAGAGGTATTTTACCCCAAACTTTCAAAACTGGAACATTGTCTTTTAGAAATCAGGCACACTGTTAAACCCTTAGTTTGAATCTACATCTTGCTTATTGAAATATTTAAAGTAGTCACCCAAGGAAAATTCACAACTGATAATTATGGACAAATTATATACAGTGTATGGATGGAAAGATTTTCTCTTGAAAAACAAGAAGAATTTGCTGAAAAATCATGTAGTTATCATGGAAAGGTGTAAAACGCAGTTTTTGTGGCTAACTGTGTCTCGCATGTGACATCACGAATCTTGACGCTCTACGGAGGACCACTAAAGGCAGAAAATCTGTGTCACATATTAAGTGCAAACAAACTAGCAAAGTAGTTGAATTCCATAACCATATGTGACCCGGCACCACAAAACCAACAAAAAGTCGCAACCAGCAATTCTCCGTAATCAGCTAAAATGTCAATTTAGGTGAAAAAAAATAGATTTTTGTTTTTTTGCATTTTCTGAAAGAGTGGTCTTTTCTGTACCTAGTATCAAAATTTGGAAGTCTAAAACATAGTAGAAGATGTGTTTTAAACGGTTTTTCTAGACCAGTTTTTTCGCACAGCCTTCGGTCTCTTCCAAAATTTGATCAATTTTCCCGAGCGAAATTATCGTAGTCCGGAAATGGTCGGTCGTTGCTAACGGGTCGTGCTACGCGGGCTGTGATTGGTCCGTTTTAGCAATCAGTGCGGCGCGCCATTTTGTTTGTATCCGCTTTCACATCCGAGTTCCAGATTTGCGTTCGTCTTATATTCTCCGTTAACGACTTCGAGTAGCTTGATTGTACATCACATATCCAGAATGTGTTGATCAAGAGTAAGAACATTATTATATTTTATACATTTGAGAGTGACAAGTTGCGAAAAAGTCTACAACGTCGTTACAATGCCAGGTTTTGTACGTGAGCAGAGCCGTGGGATGGTACCGGGGTGCACCAACGCAGATGCCCGGGTAGCTCGGGCGGTCAACGAAGCGATGATGCGGGGGCTAGCTGCGGGGGATCAGGCCAACCTTACAGCTTTGCTTACTGAACACTTCGGGCAAGACAGCGACGAGAGAATTCCTGATAATGTGGTTACAAATAATTGCCCAGATGTATACAAAACAAGATAGGTGACAAGCAGTGTTATGTAAGGGGGAACAAAAAGACTCCGGGTCCACCATGAATAGGCATTGTCTAGTGCAGGTGTCTCGGCACTATGTTGCAGTTCACTTAATCTGTCCAATTACAACTCTATACATTTACAACATAATAACTTTTGAAAGACTTAAGTCCACACATTGAAACCTCAGAAACATAATGAACAGACTATGTTTGACCATCAGGCCAAATTTCAGCCTAATCTGAAAATCTCTTCATAGTGGTTGCTATGGCCTTTTGATTCACCCTTCTATTGATTTCCCTGTGGTTTGCTTGCTCCGCATGCTTGAATAGCCCCAAACTTTAAAGCTCTCTTTCTCACAATTTAATACCAGTAACCTCTCTCACCAGCTCTTTTCATTCACTAAATTGAAAGGGTTAGGAAGCTTCAATTTGGACAAGTAATATACCATTTTAATGAGGAGAACTTCTTCTTTCATAATCAGATGAAATCAGGAAAATAATTTTTTGCGACATTTTGGTGGTTTTGTGGTGCCGGGTCACATATAGTCTGGTGTTTATTACCCGCACTGGGTATCAAGTCTCGCGTATCGCATATACATCGCGCACATGCGATCTGACCTCGTAAGGTCATAGGTGTCACATTTACATAATCTGATACATATTCATTATCATGACAATCTGGATGTCAAAATTAACAAATTTGAGAGATGATTACTGCAGGCCCAAAACATATTTTGAAGAGGGAAGTTGTAATATTTGATCAGTAAGGCCTCCCCTTCGCAATGATAACAATTTTGCATCAATTCAAAACACTTTTGACTCTTCAGGTGACTACTTTAAAGTAGACATCGATTCAAATAGATGTTATATCAAATAAAAGCTCATCATCTAAAGAAAGTGAAAAGTGACCCGGGAGAGAAATGGTGAACTGGAACCTGTTTCACAAAGCCTTTTTACGATCACAAAAGTCAGTGACAAATCTGCTGATAACCAATCAGAAGCAAGGAGTACAGTAGCTTATAACAAAAACTGTCATTTGTCACCAGTTTGTCACCAGTTTGTCACCAGTTTGTCACCAGTTTGTCACCAGTTTGTCACCAGTTTGTCACCAGTTTGTCACCAGTTTGTCACAAGTTTTGTGAAAAGGGGCCCTCGTAGTATGACGAAAGCCTTTGTGACATTAATTGCCATATGCCCTCGTGGTAATACCATATGGTAGGAATACTCCCCAGGGAGTGAAGACAATGCCGCTGTGCATATGAATTTGATGACCGGGGTAATAAGACTATCTGTGAAGCGCTTTAATAGAGACAGTACTTGGAATTAAGCGCTATATAAATCCAGATTTATAATGGTATTTATGTCCTGACCACAGCACTTTTATGCTGTCACAAGCTTATTCTTTGCTGAACTTTGCAGCCATGTCTCCTAGTATCGTCATGAGTTTCTCTTCATCTCCAGCTGATGATTTGGTCCATGCAAGAGGGAGATGCTTTGACTGAGGTTTGCGATCTGAAACCAAGAAAAACAAGAAAACATAACATATATATGAAAATAGGACCTTAAAGGAAAAGGCAGGAACATTCTCTATCAATAAAGAGAGTAAACAAACAAAAGAAGTAAGGTTAACATAAATTGAGTGCATGACAGAGGGGAAAAGAGAAGAGAGGAGAAAAATATTTCACTGACAAATACAAACATTAGATGTGACAAGACAAATACAATTTGACTGAAGAAAAAAAAAAGATAGTTTTGACAAGAGAAAAAATATGAGAACAAGATATGTCAGAATGGGCCACAATACCAAGATATAGAATTGTGGATACATTCAAAAGAAGATATTCATGTGCAGGCCTGTTATCACCATGACCAATCCTAGTACAGCAAGACTCATTAACAGTAGAAGAGAGAGAGAGAGACAGAGAGAGATAGACAGAATCAGAGACAGGAAGAGACAGCACAAAAGAGAGATAAAGATAAAGAGAACAAACACAAGACAAATAGACAATTAGGGAAATAGGGAAGGAAGGTAAAAGAAAGACAAATGAATAATACACCAGGCGAGTGTTTCACATAGACTAAGATCAAATTTAAGTTGGAATTAACTATGGCAGGCCATTCATGCCACTGGTAGCTCTCACCATTCATGGCATTGCTTTCTCAAGGGTCGTACAAATCATGGTCACAAATCCACATAATTTGTTTACATTTTATAGTTCACTATTGAAAAAGAAAATATTATCTAAAGATCATAATGGTGAGAACAAACAGTGGCATGAACGGCCTAATTCCAATTGTGTGTGTGTGTGTGTGTGTGTATTGGGTTTTTACAGACGTGTATCAATCAGATATGATTATTTACGTCTGGGGACCGACCTTTAAACGTCACCATCAGAAAGACGTGAATCAGTTTCGAACCTGCGTCCTCGGCTGAATCAGTTTGTAACTTCCACTGTTAGCTGGATTACAGGCGCACGCCACAACTTAAAGTTGATCTTAGTCTTTGTGAAACACTCCCCAGAATCATCATAACCCCATCGACTTACCCAAGTAAAAGCCTCCACTCTCTGCATCCAACGGAGCCTTAGCCAGACACAACCAAATGACAGTGTCTGCTCCCTGCTCTGGGGATCTCAGCTTATTCTTAAACCTTGCATGGAAGTCTGGCATGGAGTTTTGTACAGCCGGTGTATCAGCCCAGCCTGGATGCATCGTGAAGAACTTGATCTCGGGGTATTTCTTGGCCCACTGCTCCGTCATGATGACTTGCTGACGCTGCGAGTCATTTTAAAATAGGTGAAAGAACAGGAGAAAAGAGTGATATGTGCCAGTGGCAGACGGTTTTGATATAGTTTATTGATTAAAAAACATTCAAATAGCAGCCAGAGGCTGGAACAAATTGAATTTACAAAAGATACATACAAAAGCATAACATATAAATATAAATGGCAAGTAATAAATGGTAGTAGAGAGAATGAAAATCACTTCACATGAAATAACACTTTCATTCATGATTACCAATAAATTATCTCTTTTACAAAATTAATGCATTCTTTGGTCAATTTATCAACCAAACAAAATAATTCAAATCAGATTAAAATAAATCAATCAAAACAAATTTTGTATTTTATATTGTAAGGATTTTCAATAAGTTCAAATATAAAGTTGAGTTCTGGACAAACAATAAGATCATGAAATAAACTGTCTAGAAACAATTTGGAAATGTTGATTATGTAGTGCATAGGGATTGTTGCATACTGCAAGGTTTTGGAATCATCAAATTAAAAGGAAATTGATTCAATCTTGATGAAAACCTCTACTCAACGCCAAAATGTTTGACCCCAAAACTTCAGCTATTTCTTGTCATGTTTTGAGTATGAGGCCATTCAAAGAGCATCTTTTTTAGTGGACATTTTTATCATAAAATCTTCAAAAACTGATATAAAAAGAATTTGAAGGCTCACAATTTATTCCCCCTTTAACTGAACTCAACAGTCTCTTTTTTTAATGCAGTTCAATTACTTGCTTGAAAATTATGATAATTTTTTTGAAAGACTGTTCAACTTGTAGCACCCCATTCTTCCCAATATTTGGGTTGAGGTTCAACATCTGATGAAGAAAAAAATATGATAAAAATGTTTTATTTTCTTGCAGGAGACAAAGATTCTGAGCTTACTTTTTGGTTTGCATACGACATCGTTCCGTCAAAGGTGGCCATCTTCTCACTTTGTAAGTTATTCAGATCAAGCTTCTGTGTGTACATCCCTCCTGAAGATACTGTTATCTGTGAAGAGGGGGAATTATAAATGGGGGAATTACATAAAACCTTTCCGTCTGTTTGGAGCCAAGAGCTACACCTGCACCAAGTGTTATAAATAATTACAGTGCTTATATAGCGCCTAACACTTACTTTGTCAGAAGTCTCTAAGCACTCTACAATAATGCAGCATAATTACCCTGGCTTTAGCAGTGCAGCTGTTACGCGCGCTGCGTTTCAAGGAATAAATTCCTACCAGGTACCCATTTACTTCACCTGGGTGGAGTGTGGCAAATGTAGATCAATGTCTTGCCAAAGGATAGAAGTGTCCGATAGTCGAGTGAAATAAGCACTTGCCTTGAAATTAGAAGGTCGTGGTTTGATCCCGACACGGCACTAATGTCCTTTGGCAAGGTATTAATCTACATTTGCCACTCTCCACCCAGGTGTTAAATGGGTACCCGGTAGGATGTGAAAGTTAATGTAGTTTGCTCAGCATTGTGAGCGTCTGTAAAATGAGGCCTGGCTGAAATGCTCCCCAGGAAGTGGAGAATGTGCATACATTGTGTACCGGCAAGTCTGAATCCGATGACTGGGTAATAATATATCTGTAAATCGCTTAGAGACATCATCAGTGTACTAAGTGCTATATAAAACCGTAATATTATGAATGAAACAAGTAATATAACCTACCACTCTAGAATTCTCAGCTTTCTGTAGTACAGGAATGAGATGTGATGTGAGGATATAGGTCCCTAGGGCATTTGTGGCAAAGTTGAACTCATACCCAGATGAGGTCATCTCACGTTCATTCACCATGCAACCAGCATTGTTTACCTAGAGTGGAATATGAATATTGATAATATTTATGGGCTGGTATTCATGTAGTGAGACAAGGCTCATTGAAAACCTAAAATGTGCATGGGCAAATATTACAATGATACAGAGACACATACCTCTGTATCCCCTCTAGATCGACAATGGCTGAGAATAACTCTTAGTGACATTTTGAGAAAAAGATGTATACAATGTTTTTATTACTTACTTTACTTTCTTTAATACACAATGTTGTAGGTCTAAGCCTGTTCATCGATCAAGGATTCTTCAATGGTTACTGCTATTTGTGGAGGGAGGAGATTGTGTGTTAACATGAGACAACAGACAACACCTGGACCGGCTCATACAGAAGGCTTGCATTCTTTGACCAGTGACTATCAAGTCTATTCTTAAACAAGTTGACGAGTTGGCTATACAAAGTATGTGACAATGAACCAGTAACTCACCAGAACATGTAATTCCTTTCCACTTTCTGCAAACTCCTTGGCAAAGTCTGATACTCTCTGTGAGTCTGACATATCAACAATGTGAAGAAACACTTTCTGGAAAGAGCAAGATTCAAGAAGAAACATCTTACTAGCAATCCATATAATATGTATCAATTTTTTTTTTTAACACAAAAAAGTTGTTTATCAAATGAAAAAGATAACACAATGAGTTTAAAATAAATTTAAATGATTCAAATTGTACAGTTATTGTAAATTGTAGGCTGGGTTATTATTTGAAAGTAGCTATTATTTCCTTGCCTTTTCCTGAGAATAATAATAATATAATAATAATAATTATCTATTTCAAAAGAACTAATTAGTCTAATTCTGCTGAGAAGGGGTGGTTATTATTTCCCTCTGATTTCTTAATTACTTGTTTGTTCTAATTGTGTCTACCTATTTTTAATGACTTATTTTCCTGAAAATCCATTAAAAGAGTCGCATTAATTACCACCCAAGAGTATGTTTTCTTTGAAATGTATAATTTATCTCCCAGTATTATGTATACTTCTTTGTATAACGTACCTGATTTCCTGTAGTAGTTTCAATCTCTTTCTTTGCTTCCTCTCCTCTCGTCTGATTCCTACAAATCATATGTACTGTGCCGCCTGAAAAAAAAGAAAAAGAAAGACAATGAAGGGGGTGGCTTTACAGGGTCTCACTACAGGACAGCAACAACAACAACAAATCCAAAAACACTCTTAACTTTGTCTAATGAACTATTCATGAAACCTTGTGCAACAATGGGGTCAACGTACAACAGAAACCCAAATTATGTATTCTTTTATCAATATTTGTCTCCAAACACATCTTTTGGGGGGAAATCTTTGCAGAAGTGTGTCTTAAATGACATCCTCTTTCACATTATGATACAATTTAAGTGAAATTTTGCCCTCAAATTTTTGGCGAATTTGGAGCTCCCAACACTTTAGAGGGGATTTAAGCTGTATTTGTGTTTATGGCTTTGTATTCCTCGCTCAGAATCACATATTCCTGTTATTTCATTAAGTGCTCAAACATAAATGGATTTGGGGTGTGATTTGATGTATTCTAATGACATACAAATCACTCTCTTTAAAGATGTGGTTCCCTTTCTTTAAATTACCTCTTTGTGCCACTGCTAGAGCGGCACTCTTGCCGATACCACTGTTAGCACCAGTGATGAGGAATGCTTGGCTAGAAACATCAACATCCAATGCTGCCTTGTCAAACGACTTTGCTGCATGCTCATAGCCACTCCTGAATATATCATAAATAATAAAATAATCAAGAAAATGAAAGAGAAAGGGATTATTACATTTGGATAAATCAATTTGGTTGTGAGTCATATTTATTCTTTTTATCTGGTAGAAGGAATACGCCTATAGATCTGATTAGGTGGTCTGTCGATATCGACAGATCACCTATTGTTTTCGTCAGAATTTTCTTTCTTTATTTATTTATTATTCTTTATTTTTATTTATTTCCTACACTTTTTTGTGCCTAGGATAACTCACGTTCGGTTTCGTCAATTTCATTCAATTTTGGCACAGTCATAGGTCATTGTCATGAGACGTGACAGGAACATTTTCAAGGTCATCAAGTCATCGTGATGTCATCCAGGCGCCATTTTGTGAAATCACGTTATCCATCATATCTTCATGATGCATAAGCAAACGTCATTCATATTCATATCACATATACTTCAGGTCAAGGGTCAACAAGTCATGTCATCAAAGGTCACATAAAGGTCATGACGCGCACGTACGCGCGCGTCAAAATTTTACAATGCTCAAAATCACTTAACTATTAAACGAGAGTACGAATCAGGTCATTTTAAGCATTTCAAATTTTTCCGTCCGTACGTGTCCCTGCCCGCGTTCACTACGCGCGGAAAAGGTCAAATTCATTTTTTTTTTACATGGTTTAGATTCCTCTTACCGTAAATGACAATTTACATTAATTTCAGTCACTCTTGACCTTTCATAAGGCCGTGAGCGCGCGTCAAAGTTCAAAATCCGCGCGTGCCGCTATGGGAAATATAATGCAAATTTGATCAAAAACATGCCATTTTAAAAATCGAAATAGCTCTTCAGATAGTCAATTGACCCCCAACTTTTATATCATGGTTGGAAAAAGCATGAGTTGGAGATATGATTTCATCATTTGACCTTCAATTAACTCATGACGTCATCATAATGGCCTCCGAACTCAAAATTTCAATTTGCATATTATGACGTCAGCAGATTTTTGGAAAATTGATTGTATCTCTATAAATATTAATCAATTTTCTTTCAAATTTTGATATGTTCTACCTGGGAATATTCTCTACAAATGCAGTCGTCACGATATGTCATTTTGACAAAAGCATCATGGCGTATTTTTGCGATTAAAGGAGGCATGTCAATTTTTCACATTTTGCGTGTATTCTCTATGGGACATGACTTTTTCTCAAAACTGGATTCTACATTCTCGTCTTTCGCGAGCAATATCTCCGTCGTTTTATCTTTGTTTACGCTGAGCTTTGAGTATGTTGTAGCTGAGACAATAAGCCATCATAAGTGTCTAGGAAGTATTTGGATTTGGATGATTTAGTGTGGACCATACTGTAAATTTTTTTTTTTTTGCAGCAATAAATTTTGTGAGTTGCAACATTTTATTGTGATGATTAATTCACTGAGTGGCATGAAACTTTGCATATCAGCACCACATTCTTGAGTCATGAATGAAGATCGAGCATAGTTTGAGTCATGGAATAGACCAATTCGTAGTAAGCACATAGTTAAAATGACCTCAAAATGTCCACTCATTTTGTACTCGTAACATTAGGAACCAGAGCACTTTAACACTGAGTTCCCATAGGACATATATTTATTCAGATGGCCATATCTCAGCCAATACTTAACATATTCAATTGGTTTTCGACATTCGGACATTATTTTTGATGCTCTTTTGGAAAATAAAGAAAAATTGAGAAATTCTAAAAATAGATTTGTATGATATACTCTATTGCCTTTGCTAAAAGCCATAAGGATGCTCTGGTTGGAAGATAAAGAACAAACATTACAATAGTTGTTTATGATCAATTAATCTACTAATGTTTACACTAGAGCTTAAAAAGTCAGGAGGTTGGCCTCCATTGACCAATGTAAATTCCAGCAGACCATTAATATCTACACGTAGTGTACCTCAGAATAACTTACTTGCAGAATTCTCGAAGTCCCTTTACTATAAACACGCTATTCCTGTAGATACTCATCACGGAACCAAACGGCCAGAAACATCCAATCAAAACACCAAATATGCACAGGAATAGGACAGTCTTTGGTAGGTGCATCAAAGCAGATATTCTGCCTTCTCCTGTAATCTTCAGAGGACTATAAGGAATACATCAATTGAGAAGAAGAACAAAAATATTTATATCAACGATGGTAACAAGATTGTGAAAATGAATGCAACTGTGTTTCCTCTAATATACCTAAGTTCAGTTTATTAAATATACCTGTACAGTGTACACTAAAGATCTACATTTTTACGTCGTTTAAGGTAAATTATTTTTTGGTTGTATGGGGTATGCAGGAGTACTAAGTAATAGCAAATTTTGTTGGCTGCAATCAGAATAATTTTTTTTTTTTATTCTGATGTGTTCCTCTAATTCCTTTGGACCCGGTGCATTGAAGAGTGCTAGAGTACTTCTAGGTGACCCATAATTGCCTGAAAGGCAAATACTTGATACTTTTACTTGATGGAGTAATCCCTTAAGCAGCTCGCACATGGAGCTATAGGCCTACTGTTAGTGTTAGTGTTAGTTATACCGAAAGTGAGTTCAATCAAAATCTGTACTTTAGTGACAATTGATGACACCTAAAGTAAATAGCAGTAAAATACAATCTTTTCAACTACCGGAGTATGTATTTTGAAAATTCAAATCGTGAGTCAATACTGTCAAACTTACCGATCAGCCACTTCGTATTCATTGTGTGAATTAGACTTTATAGTGTGCAATTGTATGCAGTATGTGTATTGTGTGCAATTGCTGCCTCTCAGCAAGTATACAGCGCTAGAGGTCAAAATGCATTAGCAGAGCTACCAAGTGTCACGCATTAGGCGTGACGTCACGCATTTCGAGGGTCTGAAAACGCTGTCACGCACAACGTGCGCGCTCGATTTAGAAAAAACGCTAGACCCTATAGTATACCTTACATGTGTTTTACCCTTGCCCGCACGCTCACGCACCGATTCATAAAAATGTCACGCATTGCTGATCTTTGAACTTGGCGTCTCTGCATTAGCATCGACTCGATGCTTTGCTGGAGTAGACTACAGCTACAGTCCGTCTCCCAATGGAGAAAATACCACTTGCAAACAAAAAAGTAGAATCAACTTGCCAAAACTCACTTTGATTTCTTCTTCAAAGACTTTCCATTGTCTTGTGACGACCAATTATCTTAAACTCAATATAACAGTCGTGGACTTGACGCTTATAACAGAGATCACAACCAGTTTTATTAAACAATAGCAGCCAAGGAAAACCGTCGCGAATTGGAGCTTCGCCCGATCTATTATACCGCACCCGTCCCCGTTCGGCTTTACATTTAGAGAACACGCTACGACTGTAAAATATGTACGCAGTCTGTAAGTCATAACAACTCACCGAGTCTAGCTCATATTCATTCTGCTACAATTCTCTCAATCTCACAGTTAATTACTGCTAACCATAACAAAAGATATGATTATACTTCAATACCTTTATGAACCAGAAACACACTATGCAACCGGTTACTCCACTGTTTGTTGAACTCGTAGTCGTATCGTATGAATATGTACACACTGCACTTTTCAAATTATACAACATTATCAGCTGTTCATGACGTCACAGCAGGCGCTCTCGTTGTATAAGAATGACGTCATGATAACTTTCATCCAATGAAAATATGTAATTCGATCAAGTTCCTCGCCAAATATGAATTTGTAAATGGTCGCACTTAATTAGATACTTGATACTTGATGAGGTAATCCCTGAAGCAGATTTTCCAATAACTGGATGTGTAGATTTTACAGAGGAGTTCATGGGGTCGAATTAGGGGGTAAATGACAAGAGATTTTTGTTAGTGCCCCCTCTTTTTCAATTACCCGCAAAAGTC
The DNA here is from genome assembly GCA_035222895.1 of Strongylocentrotus droebachiensis. NCBI lineage: Eukaryota > Metazoa > Echinodermata > Echinoidea > Camarodonta > Strongylocentrotidae > Strongylocentrotus > Strongylocentrotus droebachiensis. The sequence continues at coordinate 1,080,811 of JAVYIG010000049.1, read as the reverse complement.
CCGCTTTTGACATTAAATTTCCTCTACTTTAACAAAAATCAACCTAATGAAATTCTGATAGCCCTGTGCATCTCCTATTAAAATGTGCAATATTGCAATGAGGCAGGCGGGTACGCAGGGGGGGGGGGGGTTAACCCCCTCAATTTGTTTTAATACATTTGTTGTTGTGCTAAAGGGTGACAAAAAAGTGACCTTACCCCCCTCCCCCCCTCAACAAAATATTGATTGGCATAATTTTTCAATTCTGAGACCAAAAAAAATGTGCTCTTAGTCTTACCCCCCAGTGCCTCTACATTTAAAAGCATGGAAATTGTCCCTCTTTTAAAGCTAGTTTTACCCCTTTTTATATGCTTTTAACAGTCTGTTAGACAGAGCTATATAAATTTAAGAAAAGTGAAACATTTCATACTAAAATCTGTGCCTCTAAATTGATTTAACATACACTATATAATTGGTCAGTACAACTTTACAAGGACATCCGTTTATAGACCTTTGATTATTGGTTCTTTACATATCCCGTGCCCTTTTGAACTAAAAACAAGAATTTACCGTTCACTGAGTATCAGAACAGAGATGACAAACTACCAGAAAGATGTCCATTTTCAAAAGTTGAAAGGCCCACTTTTCATTACTTCCATTTCCCTTTGTCTCTAATAAAAGTGCATTCCATAACTAATAGAAGGTGCTATTCCTATAATTGATATCCATTATATATTCTTATATTATTACATATTGTTGGTATGATTTATAAATCCTTTTAACTAAATTTCAAGTGTATTTTCCTTTTTTTCTTCATGAATTTGTATCTCAAGATCGGTTTGACGCTTTGGTAAATCCATGTTGAAAAAAACATATATCTGCAAAAATGAGACCGGTTTTAGCGCTAGAGCATTTAAAGGTAAAGACCAGTTCTGGTCATGCGATTGCATTGTGAAAGAAACGTTGTGGAATCGATCAGAAAAGGTTGATCATCTAGCATACAAGTATTGGTGTGTACTGCAAGGTTCTGGAATCATCAAAATGATAAGAAATTTGGCCCAGTCTTCATAAAGTTACAAGCACTGTACACAGAAAGATGTATATGAGACTACGCACATGTGCGGACACATGCGTATTATCTATTTGGTCCCAATAGTTTAACTAATTTACCAAATATATCAATTAGTAGGCGGTTTCCCAGCAAAATTGTTATCATCATGTATTAGTAAAAACATATTCTTTCACATGATCGGTAATAAGAGCTTCCATTTCATTTTGTGAGAGGGAGTTTGAGTTTCCAAAACTGGTCTTTACCTTTAACTCTCTTATTAAAGTGAAACAGTCAAGATTATTTTGGGTCATCTGATCATTTGAAATATTTGAGTTGGGCTTCTAACAGTAGGCAGGTATGACGGTGGATCTTGATCAGTAACAGAAGATATATTGCCGTTTAGTCTACAACCAGCCCATCTACTATCCACATGGTCTAATAATTATTTTGTCTACTTATCTTTTGATCTAATGACCATCTGGGCTAACAGTCATTTGGTCTAATTCCATTCGGTCTAATCTCCAATTAGTCTGCTAATTACTATTTGTGCTCATTCAAGGATACAGTCAAAGAAAGGAGAAGACACAAACAGAGTTTGTATTTGTAACTACAAAACTTTAATCTCGAGGTATTTCATCAAATGGTGGGAAAATTACATTCTATCAATATAATTGCACCATATCCTCTAGTTCATAACAAAGCAAAGCCTTTGTGAGAAGATTAGAGGGGAATGTGCATCCATGTTTATAACAAAAAACCAGAATTTTCCATGAAAATTACAAATCATCTGCTGGGATCAAGAAGGGCGTTATATACGTATATGGCCAAAACTCATGAAGGAGGTTTAGATTTAACCCATGGTTTAAATCCTCAAGTGCATTTCCCATGGTCTAAAATTAGCATAATTTTTCGCATACACAATCAGAGGTCCAATATTAGACGTGCGCAAGGCAAGATACGCTTATCTTGCGCTAACTATGGACCATGGGTTATGTAAATGAAGATTTAAACCATGGGTTAAATTTAAACCTCCTTTGTGAATTTGGGTCTACGAGTTAAAGATAAACTCCAGTACTGGTAAAAAAAAAGAAAATTAATTCTCACAGAATCAAACGAAACTTACACTGAATGTTCAATATTACAAATAAATGACATGTGCCAAACAATTTTAGAAGAAAATGTATACCGGCTGAGTAATGAGCATAAAAAGACAAGGAAATCAAGGTAGTACTAGCCCCGACACCATGTGTGTTGTCCCATATATAGGTTTCTGTGTACAGCGCTTGTTACTTTACCAAGACTCGGTCAAATTTATTATGATTTTGATGACCCCAGAACCTTGCAGTGCACACCAATACTTACATGCTACATGATCAACTGTTTCTGATCCTTTCCACACCTTTTCTTTCACAATGCATCGCATTACCAGTACTAAAGTTTATCTTTAATAACCTTCTGACTCTCAACAAACAATGATACATCCATACTGATATTGATTTGTATTATTTCATAGCAATTTGGAAAATAAACACAGAAATCTCTTAAAAAGATATGAAAATACAATGAAATGCACTTATCAAATGTAACACTAATATATACGAGTTGTATGAAACTGAGCTGTCAGAAGGAACAAGCTCATCAATCTATTTCAGATACTATCTTGCACACTAACCTTTTGTCATGATATACTAAACACGAACCTAGAATCAATATAACTTAGGATGATTATTCAGAACTAAAACTGATCATATTTGCATGTTTCCACTCACATGTCTGATAACAGACACTGAATGTCCAACTGCATTTACAAATGGAATCATAAATATCTGATATGGCATCAAATCCTTGATTACCAAGGCATTCGATAAATACTGTGACTCATAGAGTAGTTCATTTTTGTAGTTATTATGGTGCCAAGATATATCATGTATTACTATAAATGTAAATTTTCTTCTTGATATTAATATGTGTCTAACTGAATATTTTCAGATTGTCAACCTCTTATTCCCTCCCCCTGTTGTCTTGTGCCCGTTGTGTGCTGTGCCTATTGTCGATGTGCTGTATTCTTCTATTATTTCTCATATCTTCTCTTTTCTCCCGTCTTGTCTAGTCTAGTCTCTCTTTTTGTTGTTGTTGTTGTGTGTGTGTACACTTCTTGTTTTGTTATACCCCCTTTTTCCTATTGTATTCTTAGGTAGTCACAAATATCTATTCATCATGTTTTATCTGGCTCAGAGGGGACCCTAATAATTACAAGCTCTGCTTTTACCAGGGTCTCCTCGTCTTTCTTTTAGTTAGCTATGTTTTTTATCATTATCATAATTTGTTATTTTGCTTTGTAAATGTGTTATGATCCAATGTTATGCTCTGTATGTCATTTGAAAGAAAGACGAATAAAATCTTATCTTATCTTATCTTATCATCAAGAAAACCATCAATGCTGTTGGTCCAATGGTTGCTTATATTCGCTTCTTTAGCAGTCAGGTTATAAAAGAGAAATCATCATAAACAGTGTGATAAGATAAAGGTGAGTTCTGGTCATCCGATTGCATTGTGAAAGAAAAGGTGTGGAATGGATCAGGAAAAGTTGATCATGTAGCATGTAAGTATTGGTGTGTACTGCAAAGTTCTGGAGTCATCAAATTCATAATAAATTTGGTCCAGTCTTCGTAAAGTAACAAGCACTATACACAGAAAGATGTATATGGGACCACACAAATGGTGTCGGGTTACTAACTTTGATATCCTAATCTTTCTATGCTCATTACTCAGCCAATATACATTTTCTACCAAAATTGTTTGGCATATATGACATTTATTTGTAATCTTGAACATTCAGTGTAAGTTTTGTTTGATTCTGTGAAAATTAATTTTCTTTTTTTAAAAACCAAAACTCACCTTTATCTTTAAAGTAATAATGCAAAAATAATTATAGAAACTGAACTGTTCTATTATATGAATCATACAGTGCTAGTTCACTATGATTCAACAATAGTAGAATAATACTGATATTGTAGATAATAATTATCATTCTATTTGAAATACATAACAATCATATACATTTAGTATATCATAATTTAAATGTCTTGACAATAATAAGCATTTTTTTTCAATATGGCATTGAATGATTGATAATGCACATTATCAACATTCATTATACATGTATAGGTAAGGCACAGAAGAAGTTGTGTTTAATACAACATAAAACATGGCAGCAAAACCATGATGACATAAAATAAACTAGTACAAGTACATACATGATTGTACTAAAATAAGAATTTTTTGAAATTATCCCCTCCAGATTATTCTTGGAGATATACACATGCTGAACAATCTGAGAAATAATCTGAACGAGTTACATGAACATTGAAAGGAGAATATATGATAACAAAGTTTCAAAGCTTGAAACAGATATACATGTATTGCAGTCTTTTTGCAGATACAATTTGAAGTTAATTTTACTCATACATAGTAAACAGTATATTTATTATGGATAGCGTTTTTTTAACATACTTTTTTTTCTGGCTGTTAGACCGCATCAAAAGTATGCTAAAGATTTCTCATTGTTCATACCATGTATTTCTTTCATGAAGTTCCTCTTGACAGCACTAGAGCTGTAACAACATGGTTGCCAACATCCTTCAAATCAGAATGTGACAGAAGGATTGCCTACATGATGTAGGGGCAAGTATGGAACACATTTAGAAAATTAACTTTTTACACCCCTCACAAATAATCTCTCTATACCACATTGTCTATATCATGGGATATATATATATAAGGAGATGTCAAGATTATTTAACTGTATCTAGCGCAAGATTAATCTTTACCGTTGATAAAGGATTGTCCATGGCTTATCAAGACACAAAACTTGTCATCTTGCAAAGGCACTGTGTTGCACAAAGCAATCTGAATCATTCCATAAATTGGTGCCTATTGCTTTGTGCAAAATGGCATGTGTGGCAAAAGGGCAACTGTGCAGGGAGGAGTAGAATGCAACATAAGTGTTAATAGAGAAACAAATAATTCACTAAAAGTGGTCGTAAACATAACATCAATCAAATTGCAAATTATCAGCGTAGAGTATATCTTTGAGTTATTTAAAGCTAAGCAAGGTTTTATAATGGGCAAGTAAACAACAAAATATCAAACTAAAATACCAAACTAAATAGGCAAAACTACACAACAAAGTGATATGTTCCTTATTCAACTATTCCAAAAGTTTATCATATGCTTTATAAATTCATATTTAAAAAAAATGAACAGAATGTTGGCAACTAACTAGATTCTAACAAATGAAATACTACACAGATGCTTAAAGATAAACTTGAGTTCTGGTAAAAAAAGAAAATTAATTCTCACAGAATCTAACGAAACTTACACTGAATGTTCAAGATTACAAATAAATGTCATGTGTCAAACAATTTTGGAAGAAAATGTATACTGGCTGAGTAATGAGCATAGAAAGATAAGGAAATCAGGGTAGTACCAGCCCCGACACCATGTGTGTTGTCCCATATACATCTTTCTGTGTAAGTGATTGTTACTTTTCCAAGACTCTGCCAAATTTATGATGATTTTGATGACTCCAGAACCTTGCATTACACACCATTACCTACATGCTATATGATCAACTTTATTGATCCATTCCACACCTTTTCTTTCACAATGCAATCGCATTACCAGAACTCAAGTTTATCTTTAATGTATATGAGAGATATGGTCAAACTATTTCTCAAGATTAAAAATGTACAGGAGCTGAGTTGAACAAATGGGACCAGGCACCACAAAACTAGTAAACAATTGTGATTTCCATCTACCAAGAGAAGAAAAGTTATTTTTTATTTACCGGGTACTTTTTTTTTTAAGGCACATGACCAATGAGGCTGTGAAATTCACCACATAATTCCTAATATTTGTTTTATTTTGCCATGAATTGAATCCACCTTGTTGAGATAATTAATTTGAGTTGGATCATACAAGTTATATACAAAAATCAGTCATAAAAATTAAAACATTTCATTGCACATTGATTAAAAAATATACAATTTTTGATAGTACTGATCAGACAATTACAAATATCAATGAAACAAAAATAACAATCTCACTGATTAGCAGATTAAAACTCTGGATCATATTCCTAATATACATGACAAAATATAACACAGTTTGTGATATTAGCTCTATGAAAGTCTAAATTTACCAGCTTGAGGCTTACCTTTAATGTATATAACGCAGAGCTGCCAACCTTGTGCGACCAAAAAAAGGAATTATGATGGCAAAAAAAAGGAATTTCAAGCAAAAAAAAGGAATTCATTAAAACAAAACTTACAACCACGCGCGACACAATTCCAATGCTTCTTTTTGAGAATACTTTTCTCTTCAATTATGTTTCAACCTTAGTTTTCTATTGAATTTGTGATCAAAATAACATATATGGGCAGTTGTTTGACGTGCGGTATGTAAAAAAAAAAAAAAAAAAAAAAAAAACGTATTTTGTGAAAAAAAAAACGTAATTGGGATTAAAAAACGGAATAATTCCGGGAAAAACGGAATGGTTGGCAGCTCTGATAACGGTATAGAAAATGGTAAATACATGAAGGCAGAAGAATATAAATCTGGGCAATATTTTGTGATATGTCTCGTATGACATACATGTATATTGTCTAACTTATCCATTTATTTCTCCAAAAATGAAAAACATTTCTTTCTGTAACCATTACCTAATGGTCATTTCAAGAGATGTTTCAATTATGGATGGTATGATATTAAACAGTCATATATTGTATGGGACACATTGCACGGAATCACTCATCAAATAAATAGATAAAAAGAGCAAATCAAGTTGTTAACTTTGGATTGATACGAATGTTCATTTCCACACTTTAAAAAGTGTGTAAATATACAACTAATAGATAAGCACACTACAATATTTGTAGCTAAAATGTAAAATGATTGCCTCACAAAATAATAATTGGATAAAAACTGCACTTTTACATTTTACCCCTTGTCCTGAATGACAACATGAAGAGAAAATCAAACCTAGTAGCGTCAAAACTGGACGGGAAATTACTTGCTGGTGGTTCATAACAAAATAAACATATTTCTCAAATATTCAAAACTACATGTAGCTCTTTTTCTTTGGTTTAAGCTGAATGTAAAACTAATGTAAACTCAGAAATTCTGTGTGCATGAAATTTTCATGAATAATGCAATAATGATATAACAACAGTAACAATAACTATTTCTCATATACAGAGCTGCCAACCTTGTGCGACCATAAAAAGGAATCATGATGGCAAAAAAAAGGAATTTCAAGCAAAAACAAGGAATTCATAAAAAAGAAACTTACAAACCATGCGCGACACACTTCCAATGCAGAAATGTTTATTCATCATGCTGTATTTTCCATACAAGCAGGTAATTTTTTTGGTGGTTATTTTGGTATTATCGGCATTTCATTTTTTTTGAGAACATTTTTCTCTTCAAGTATGTTTTAAAAAAAAATTCTATTGAATTTGTGATCAAATCACCAGTTTAGGGCAGTTGTTTGACGTGCGGTATGTAAAAAAAAAAAAAAAAAAAAAAAGTATTTTATGAAGAAAAAAAGTAATACCGTAATTTGGAGGAAAAAACAGAGTAATTCCGCCCAAAACGGAATGGTTGGCAGCTCTGCATATAGCACATTTTACACTCCTCTCAGTGTGGGCAGCATTCCGGCCAGTCAGCTGGGGTTATGTTATCAGCTTCATTAGGGTTTCTTTGAGCTCCTTCACAACAAGATATCGTCCATCTCTCTTGCTGGGGCTGCGACACTCCGCGATCTGACCTTTGACCTTTGCTCTCATGAAAGGTGAGAGGTCAGATGGTATGCTGTGGAGAAGGCCTCCGTCACCATGAGGGGAATCTTTGCCTGAGTGGACATGGAAGAATCAAATGGAAATTTGTGAGATGTTTGTAAGGAAATAATAGAAAGTGTTCCTTAGTACCTTATACAGTCAAACCTGCTTTAGTGACCACCTGTCTACAAAGACCACATTTTTTGTTTCCCTACAAAATGGTTTCTCATTGAAACATGTACTAAAGGAACCTGTCTACAAAGACCACTTTTTGTGTTTCCCTTGAGCGGTCGCTATAGACAGGTTTGACTGTATCTGTAAAGCGCTTAGATACTGTACTGTATTTCATATAAAGCGCTATATAAATCCATATTATTAGCAGTACATTGTAGTATTGAACGGATTAGATCAATAACAAAAGTCACACACACACACACACACACTCCAAATTCACAATCTGAAAACAACCTTACATTGTATGTGAATATCTATGTATCAGATTTAGCAGATCTTGCTTTCTGAATAGCCCTTCGCACACTGCATAATAATTATGATCACTGTAGTAATGATTGCATAAATTTGTGTTTAGATTGTTCACTATACATGTTTATCTGTGTAGAAGTGTGTTCAGATGGAGCAAATCTTACTTACCGAATAGCCCTTGGCACACTGCATAATAATTATGATCACTGTAATAATGATTGCATAGATCTGTATGTGAGAACATGATGCATTCTCTCCTGCTGCCACAGCCCTCATGTTCTGACTGATGCTTTACATCCCAACCATGTTTAGCATCTGAGAGAAAAAGGAAAGAAGATGATCAAACTGTTGGCATTTATATGACGCCCTCTTTCTGGAGCTAAAGCCTGTTAAAGGTAAAGACCAGTAATGGTCATGCGATTGCATTGTGAAAGAAACGTTGTGGAATCGATCAGAAAAGGTCGATCATCTAGCATCTAGCATCTGCAAGGTTCTGGAATCATCAAAATGATAAGAAATTTGGCTCATTCTTCGTAAAGTTACAAGCACTATACACAGAAAGATGTATATGGGACTACCCTATCTCTCTCACCAGACCATGAGAGAAATAAATTTACCAAATATATGAATTAGTAGGCGGTTTCCCGGCAAATTTTTTATCATCATGTATTAGTCAAAACATATTCTTTCACATGATTGGTAATGAGAGCTTCCATTTCATTTTTTGAAATTGGGGCGTTGCCAATACTGGTCTTTACCTTTAATCAATAGTCATCAAAGACACACAGACTGCTTTATAAAAGTAATGCTTCTAATTATACCAGGTATAAATGTTATAGGGGAGGGGGGGGGGGGGGGGGGGGTAAAGGAAACACTTTTTTAAAAAATTTTTTTGGTCACGAAATATTTAAATTTGACATTTTGCTCCGTTGGGGGGGGGGGGGGGGGTAAGGTCACCTTTTTAGGTCAGCCATTGGCATATTTTTAATTTTCTTAATTTTTTTTTAAATAAAATAAAAACAATTATAATTTTATTTTTGGCCGGGTGGGCACGCCCTTTTTTTCCAGTAAATTTTGGGCGAATTTAGGGCTGATTTTAACATATTTTTTTTGGCCCGGGGGGGGGGGGGGGCACATGCAAACTGTGCCCCCCCCCCTGGATCCGCCACTGATCATTTATCCACACTCAAGTTGAGGCTATGAGCATTTATCAAGGAGTTTGTTGTACTATTAAACAAATGATGCTCTTATTGAGTCTGTTTAAGCACCTATCGTATAAAGCCATTAGGCTTCGTACTATAGATGCAAAGAGCCTCAACTCGAGTGAGAATAGATCGTAAAACAAACTCATTCCTATGCATGGTTCATATCATATCCTTTCTTTCCAAAACAAATTACAATGACATTCCTATATCAATGAAACTTGTCCTTGCATTTACAATCAGCACAAGCCTTACTCTTGCTTTTTAAATTATCATTATCATTCTCACCACTGTCAGTGTCATTGTCACTATGATTATCATCTTAATTTCACATCTTTGCCCTACCTTCTTTTATCTTCTTTCTATCCACTACAATGATGTTTTCTGCATCTATCACAAGAACCTCTCCGTTGGCGTTGACGGCTAGGTTATCTTCTGAGACATCGGTGAGATACAGGGCAAACTCATCCCGATTCTCAGATAGCTGCTCTGCTATCTTCAACGCCTGTATGGTAGTGGTAATCAATGTTACAATGTACACATTATTCAGGGTCCGAAACTAAACATTCCATCCATTAATCCATCAAATATAGTAGTACAGTGGAAACTTGTTGCAATGAGGTCCTTGGGACCATGTCAATTACCTTGTTAAATCAGGAATCTTGTTATATCAGGGTAAAATACAAAAGAATATAAAGAGTTGGGACCAGCAAAATCACCTTGTTATAACAGTTACCTCGTTATATCGGAGCTCTTTTTAACAATGTTCCACTGTATAGTATGTACAGTTAACGTTCATTGCCCACCTATCCTTCATTCCCTGCACTAGCTTTCCATCAACAAACACATTTAATTCAAAGTTCTTCTTAGTTTCAAAATCTGAAAGAGATTAGTACCTTTAGGTATCTCCAATACCTTATATGCATCATTGATAAAGAAGCAACTTCCATCAATCTTACATCTTTTTTTCACGCTCATTTTTGTCTCCTGCATTCCCATCCATACTAGCTACATGTACATATCGTCCCTATTTTCACGAAGTGACGGTAGTGAGGAAAATCGTCGCACAAATTGTATGCGATTTTCATTCACTACCGTCACTTCGTGAAAATAGGGATGATATGTTCAAGTGAGGTCAACTTGGTGACCAACTGAATAGAATGATCTCCTATTGTACACACCCCTTGCCCACAAGTCTGGAATCTTTCAAACCCAACCTAAAAACTAATCTGTTTGTAATTCAATCTGTTACCTTACCTTATCTATTCTGAATTATATACAGCAAAATCAGTTTAGTTTAGCCAATAAATTCAAGTCTGTCCAGTACTGGTATATGAAATCAGTTTAAACATTTCAAATACATGTATTAAGGCCATATAACTATTTTTTTTTTTTTACAAACATTGAAAATGGATCCAATTATGAAACAGTTTCAAACAGGTTAAACAATGGGTGACCTACCTGGACGGCTAAAGCAGCTCTGACGCCGAACTTGAATTTATAGAAATAGCTTAATGAATGTCCACTGTACTCCTGTACAGTAAATCTTCCACATGCTCCCATGTAGGCTGGGAATGGCCAGCCCTTCCTGTTAGGAAAAGCCTGAAGAAAACAAAGGGAAGAGAAAAGGAATCAGTGCCTTAAAGCCCATCAGTACTAGTGCACAGGAGGGATTAGACATCCCTGCAAGGTCACTGGACAGGTGGTTATCTCATCAACTCAGCTCTCAATTAACATTAAGAAAAGAGGGTCATGGGGGACCAATGGTCACCGACTATGCATTGTTTGGTATATAGAGGGCGCAAGTAGCTATAAGTAGTACAGTGGGGCTTTAATTGATTGTTATCAAGTTGAAGAAGTCAGAACAATTGACTCAACTCTGAAGTATAGATTCATAGGTTATGGGTTTGAGCTTCGGCTTCTGTTCTTCAATGTGTTAGCATTGTGCACACCTGTAAAAAGTGGTGACAAGTTAAAATCTGCACAAATGTTATGCCAGTGATAGAGATAGAGACATCCTGAATGCTTTAGAATAATGCTTGCTTTCATTACTGTTACTCTTCTCACTTCGCTTCCAAAAACATCATCAATGTTGTTGTTTAAACAAAATCTCTTACTTTTAGGAGTTAGAAGAAGAAACAAGGCAATCGCAATGTTTATGAGTAAACTTCAATGAAAACATATATGTAATACCTTCGTTTACCACCTTCAGAGGTGGAAGCATAACAAAACCTCAATAAAGAATATTAAGTTGTTGAATTCTGAGACCAAGAAAAGGGTTGAAGAATAGATAGATTGATCTCACCTGCAAAATGAGTGGCTCTGGGTTAAAGGCAATGGTTGTAGCTAACATTAGCTTATGATCTCTAGCCAATGATTTATCATACTGTCTTTCTCCAAACGTATCCCATATCCTATCTAGAAGCCTTCTTGACGGACATCTCACAATATCCGATAGTCCCATCACATCCTTCTCCTCCAACCGCTCTGCGTACATGATATCAGAGAGTTTTGACTTGTAGATCTGCTGCGAGACGTCACAACCTCTAAGGCCACTTTCCGCATTCGTACAGAGGTCCTTGTCAAACTGGTTGTGCTCAGAGTTGTGTCCAAGCTTTTTCATGACGACAGGTTTCTGGTCGAGATAGGTGGCGAAGTAGACGTTCTTGACGTTGACGTAATCAAAGAGACGAATGGAGGAGTAGGAATGGAAACGGTAGTCGCCACGACTGAAACGCTTGCAGAGGCTCGTTCCAAAGCAGGCCGGACACTTGGTAGCCTCTGTAAAGTATTCATTCTGCAGAGATGGAGAGAGTAGGCTTATTTATCAAAGGATGAAGCAGTATTGTAATATTGTAATGTATTGTGACAACACCTACCAAGGACCCAAATTGACTTGAGACTCGACAGACTCTAGACTCAATTTGATTCAGGACTCAAAGCCTTGTTTCTCGACTTGGAACGAGAATCAACATTTAGGGACTCCCATATCAGACTTTAATAAAATATTAGACACAAACCATACTAGCATCAAACGGTTTTTGTTGATTGATGAAAAGATCATAACTTTTAAAAAGTAGTCAAAAGGTTGGAAAAAGCTCCACATGCAACTTTCATACACCCACATAAATTTGGGTTGTACAGAAATTAATTCTCAGTGAACTTTAATGAAGGCCTTCTGGGCTTGTTCAGGCCTCGACATAAAATAATTTTAACCTCTTCATTTTTGTACCATTTGAATAAGTTTTGGGATGATTTCATGTCATCTAAAGCCTTGTTCACATATGATGTAATAAACTCACAAATGCTGCAACAAATTTGAGCAAAATAAAAAATATGTAAGAAAAGGACACTTTACGTTACTGTCTCTAAGAGCATGTGGAGATGTTGTGGTACAGTGGTAGTTCATTCACTTGACTCTCAATCTAAGGGTTGAGGGTTCAAATCCCAGCCGGCACTTACATCCTTGGCAACACATTAATCTACATTTGCCACTCTCCACCCAGGTGTTAAATGGGTACCCGGTAGGATGCAGACTTTAATGTAGTATGCTCTGTTAAATGGTGCCTGGTTAGAATGCTCCCGGGGAGTGGAGAATGCAGTGGCGGATCCAGGAGAGGGGGGGGGGGGGGGGGGGACGTGCCCCTCCCCCCCCCCCCGGGAAAAAAAATGTGTAAAAAAATGTGATTTTTACCTTTTTGGGGCATAGGCCCCCCCCCCCCCCCCCCCCCCCTAAGCGAATTTTCTGCCGGTGTGATTTTCAAATTTGTTGGTAGCAAAAAAAATGTTATGTCGATTTACCTCAAGGTGATTGGCTGTGAAGTGAAGGTAGAGCTGATAATAAACAAAGAGACACATCGATGAAAGAACAACGAGCCAGATTAATTGTTGGGTTGTTGAGATGCAAAAGCGGTTTGTGAACTGATTGAAGTATCGCCTCATAGTGGCCATCTTTGCCATTTGTGAGGAACAGAGGAACCTATGGAGTATGGAGGAGAAATTAAGAAAATGAGCAACAAATTATCAAGTAAATAAACTCATGTCATAGATATTAACGTATTTGTAGCCCAAGTAACACAAGATTTTAGAGGGGATCTTGTTTGTTCCAAGGATCAGGATAGTTTGCTTTCAAGAGAAGGATTCTAATGACTAGATCTAATAAGAAAAAAAAAAGTTTTTGAGTAGGTCTACTACTACTAGTAGTACTACTGGGTCCGAGTCCCACATAGGAGCATCACTATCCTGGCTGTGTAGTATAACACACAACACTGGCACCAGTACATTAACGCAACATTTTTTAAAGAATGTAGCATGGACTCTCTATGCTTTGCTGGAGTGGGTCTGAGTAATATTAGACCTACTCATCTATTTATTGATGTTTAAATTAAAATCTAAAGAAACAAACTTGTGTAACAGAAGGATGTGGTGTAAAAATTATGGTGGTGAACGTAGCACTCGCAAACCTTCAGTTAAAACGGTGATGAATTTAAATCAATGGGACAAGAATAAAACAATTTCTGTGTATTTTATTAAGACTCTAACTCTACTCTCTACTAGACTCTAAGTCTAATTTATTTATTTATTTATTCAGTTTTATTTAAAAACAGGGTAGTCTTTTCAGTGCCCAGAGGCCTGCTTTACAAAAGAGCCCTGTACATACAAAGATTTACAAAAAATAGAATACATTGTAGAAAACAAAGACATTATATAAACAACATACCATAAGAGAACTAAAACAAACTTAAAAACTAGATCAAAATGAGCATAAGGCCTGAAATATTAAACATTTAAGATATTATTGATACTGTAGGGATTTATTTTGAACTGCTGAAACTCCCCTTCATATCCATGATTCATCCCTTTCATATGAATAGGATATCCCTCATTCACATTCACCCTTTTCATCCACCATCCTTTCATCTGTCTATCTCTCTCTCTCTCTCTCATTGGTTTCAATGTTCATCTGATGCAGTCAAGCTTATAGTATAATTTACATATCTATGAATATTCAATATATACCCTTTGTTTATGTTTGAATATTCAAGAATACTTTGTGATGTTGATTTATACTTGTATGGGACTATATGAATACTTATTGGTTTCTTCTACTTTGCATGGAATGTATGTGGAATGCTACATAGAATGCTGTAATGCTTTTACACATTAAAAACCTGGTCAGTTAGCCAGTAGTTATCAATCCTACAACATGTCTGCTGGGCTGCCTCTGTGTTAAGAGTGCTAGGAATTAGTGTTAGAACCGCAACCCTACAATACAATACAAAATACAAATACAAATACACATGCCATAAAGAACAGACATAAAATCAAAAGGGTAAAAGGTGACTGAAGAAATAAAACTACTACAGACTACACAACTACAAACAAACAAAACAAACAAAACTAACTGTAATGAGTCATGATATAACATTAGGTACCAGTGCGTGCATTAAAGTGGAGGGAGTGATTTAATTTGGTTTTTGAACATTTGGAGTGAAGTTGCCGTGCGAATATGAGTCAGTAGATTGTTATAGATGCTAATTGGAGCGATGAAAGAAAAAGAATGTTTTTTAAATTCAGTCTTGGGTTTCGGGATAAGTAAGGGATTTAAGGTAGAATGACGAGTAACATAGTAAACTGGACGTTTACAAGCAAAAGGTTCTAAATAATAAGGGGCTACATTATTGAGTATTTTGTAGACGAAAATGCAGTAGACTCTAGTGGTAGTTAATTCTATTTTCAACACTTTGCCATTGAAGAGTGCTTAAATTTAAAAGGATGTCTTTTGGGGTTAAATAGTCTGCATTAAGGTAGGGAGGCCAATGCCCAAATCTAACTTTTTAATTACGAATTTGTTTAAAATAAAACAAAGATTAAAAGAAAGCATTTACTTTCACTAAGAAAACTCACCCATCTGCCGACTCCAGAAGTTCCATAAAGTAGGAGATATCCAGCTTTTAAGCACTCCCTTCCTTCTACGCTTGGCCGTACGCAAGAGCCTTGAAACAATCAATTTCATGGTCCCAAAAATTACGTCGAGAATTAGACAGGCCCGAGGGATTGGGCGTGTCATCATGGTCATTGCCCGGACAACAAGTTCAAAACTTCGCGCGAAAGTACATTCATCATCACCGGCTAGCCTTGAATTAGTCGCACACACCGACACAGTACTACAGGCCGTCCAGGTACGGTAATTGCATGCAAGCCGCAATCGAGCCATGCTAGCCATGCCATAATGAGAGAAAGCTCGAAAACCACTCATTGTAAATTAAGAAAATGATTGAAATAAATAAATAGGCCTACCTTAGTTTTGATATGTATTCCAATTATTTCCTCATGAGTAAAGATCAATCTGACACTGCAAAATCCAACAGTTGCAGCGAACACAATACGATCGATAAATCCAACAGTTGCAGCGAACACAATACGGAATCAAACATAGTCAATAGGACTGCACGCATTGATAGACGTGTACTGACGAAGATATTTCTCTCCCTCTCTCTCTCTCTCTCTCTCTCTCTCACTAACCATGATGATATCATACACTAAAACACACACGTTCAAATCATGGCATTCATTACACTTCTCAATTGGAGTATAGACTGCTCACGTAGACTTTTTTTTTTTACTGAAATGTCTTTTTTTACACTTCTCATACATTACTGCACGACACTGGTGTCTAGTGCTGAGAAAAAGGTACTATGTGTGAGACTACGTCAAATTTGTTTTGCGCGCGATGAGACCGGACCTCATACATATTCATATTATGATGTCGCAAGACTTCAATTTTGGGCTGGAACAATGACGTCTTTGTTCACAGTTTTGCTCCCCAATTTGAGATGGCTCTAGCTATGGGGCTCAAACCAACGCAAGATTGACAAAAACATCGTACTCTATCTACCTTTGACTGTGCAGTTTGTAAAAATCTGCAATTAAAAAGATATAATCCTTTTTCGTTATATATTCTAGTTGTTAAAAGTGACATTTGTGCACAACTGATATGTTAATCTCTATCAAAAGTTCTTTGATATTAAATCGATTCCATATTTTTAGGCGCTACCTTCAGTCATTGAGAAGGATTTTAGTGAGCTAACCTCATCGCCCTTTAGGACCCGTCTAGTTTCTCTTGTGCGTCCGTTATTTTCGTCTGCTAGCGCAATTATTGGATCAAAATACATCAAAATCTGCAAGATCGTCAACAAATGGTGAAAGACCATTACAGATCCGTGATTATAGGTATGTGGAGTGTGTAATTGTGTATTTGTTATACATTTTATTCCATAGATATTTGTTTTCTTTTTTTTCCCCTTTTTTTTTCTTCTGGTAATTTTCTGACTTGGACGACGAGCGCACAAATCGTAGGCGTAGAAGCCTTACGTCCGGGCATTGGCCTCCCTAATTAAGGATTAATCTTGCATAGATCTAGGTCTATCTATTAAATCTAAATAGATTTACTAGAAATTAGAATTAGAGATAGTAGAGTCTAGCACAACATGAGTAACATAATAGAAATACAATACAAGTAATTTCTGACCTGATTAACCTCTGCGAGAAACGTGCTGATTGAAACAGGCAATTGGTAACACTACACAAAAAACCACACGTCGGACTGAACAAAATTCTGACATCCAATACGGTCTATTTATTCAATCCGCTCAAAATGAATTAAAATAACTTTCTAGCATAACATGTGCAGATAACATATGCAGTATATTTATACATGATTTTTGATAAGCTAAATACCTTAAAACTGTCGTGTCTAACGGCCAGGATTGTAATTTCCGCCCTCTCTTCCTTTGTACTTTGTAGTAACTATTCCCCGCCTTCCTTGATGTTTGAACAATTTGTTTACTTCTTGATGAATCATGCATATATGCATAGCATTATATGCACTTCAAGTCTCACGGGGGGGGGGGGGAGCAGGCAGTAGCGGTTTTAGACAGGAGGAGGAGGTAGGGTGTGGGGGGGGGGGGGCTTGGGCGCTCGGCAGTGGCGGATCCAGGGGGGGCTGGCCCCTGGGAAAAAAATGTGTATCTTTACATTTGTTAACGAAAATTTTACCTTATTTTGGAGATGCCCCGCCCCCCTGACGCTCAAGGGGGGGGGGGGGGGGGGGGGGGAGGGGGTGCAATTTTTCAAATTTTCGAGGGCCCAAACAAAAATGTGCTCACTTCCCGCCCCCCCCCCCCACAGAGCATAAATTAATTTTAAAAATTGGGCCCCCTCCCCTGAGAAATCCTGGATCCGCGACTGGTGGGGTGGGTGGGGGAGCAGGCAAAAAAAACAACATGCAGTCCAAAAGAGAGAGAGAGAGGGAGAGAGAGAGAGAGAGAGAGAGAGAAAGGGAGAGAAGAGGAAAAAAATAAGAGGACGTATCCTTAGGAAGAAAAAGGAGCAGACAAAGAAACTTTATTGAAAACTCAGACAATCCTTAAGATTCGATGGGTACAACGAATCGTATTCTTTCTCTTATAATTTAATTTAATGAGACGTCAAAGCTTCCCCCCCCCCCCTCCCCCCCCCCAAAAAAAAAAACCGACAACAATTTAAAAAAATCCTTGCTACGCGCTCGTGGGGGAGGGAGTACAGGCGCGGATCCAGGATTTCTTAGGGGAGGGGGCCCAACTTTTTATTTTGTTGCTCCCGAAAATTTGAAAATCGCGCGAAAAGTCGCTCAGTGGGGGGGGGGGGGGGGGGGGGGGGGGTAAGCGGCACTTTTTTTTTTTTTTTTTTTTGGAGTCCAAAAAAAAATCGCAACGACTCAACCAGCCGAAAAGTCGCTCAGTGGGGGGGGGGGGGGGGGGGGGGGGGGGGGGTAGTGAGCACATTTTTTTTTTTTTTTTTGGTCCTCGAAAATTTTAAAATTTGCACCCCCCCCCCCCTTGAGCGCCAGGGGGGGGGGGGGGCCTAACCCCCTCAAAAAGGTAAAAATCGCGTGATTTTACATGATTTTTTTCTCAAGGGGGGGGGGGGGGGGCCGGGCCCCCCCCCCTGGATCCGCCACTGAGGGAGTAGGCCTATTAAGTATCGTTACTATGGGTATTGTTTCATTGGTTAGCGTTAGTGGCAATCAGTAATTTTCGACTACTATATCATCAACAAATCTGGACCAGCGTTTCTCAACCTTTGTATAGTCATGGCACACTGGTTTTACATCACCCAGTCAGACCGCAGCGCGCGCGTTAATGAGGCTGAAAGCTGATTTTTACTCAGCGATATCTGGCGATCACATAACATTTACGTCTGCTGAATTTCCATGCGCTTTTCAGTGAGATTTGTAGGGGTGCACATGTAGCTGCGTTTTTGGTCGTTAACTTCATTCAACATGGCAGCATGCAACGGAAAGTCACTCTCGAGATTTTCAGCATCAGTTTGATATGTAATTTGCCATATTTCGCAATTTGTAAACAATAATTTTTCACAACTTTTATTGACGTTATTTTTGTAACATTTCAACTGCTGTTTTGACCCAGGAATTTCACTTTTGGTTCCTGACTTTGGGACAAAATAAATTTGTCCACTTTGAGATTCGTTCGAAAGATGAAAAGTCACTGATCAAAAATATGTCAAAACCTAATTGACGCAAAATCATGTTCTTTTTATAATCATAGTAATTAAGACCCTAAAAACCCGGAAATTACCAATTTGTTCTTTTTATGATAGCGCGAAATTGTGTGATTTCATACTCGTGCACGCTCGCCGTCTGAGCAATGGCAATGCATAACTGATTATTAAACTCCAGGGAGCTCCGCCGCGCCATCGACTAGCCGAAAAAAATATTAGAAAAATGATTAAAAAAGAAATGTAGTAGAAAAGAATCATATACAAGGCATGTGAGGTATTTGATCTCGGGTCCTTAGATTGTTGTCAAGTCGGCTTACGCGCACGTGCATTACAGGCGCACGCCACAACTCATGGTTACCAAAATGAGGTATTCAGAATGTTAATAAACCAAAGCAAAACATATGTGACGTAGTTGACGTAGTTGACCAATCAGAACTCTCTATTATCACATCGGCAAAATTTACTACTTTTTTTAATTATTCATGAACATGAGCGTGATCTTTTTTGGTTCCTGACTTTGGGACAGCGTAAAATATAATAATTTTGATATCATTGTAAAGAAAAATATTTATGCTTTATGCTGATTATAACATCTTCTTGACGCAAGAGTGATTTCTATGTGAAAATCAGCCCTACTCTTTAGATAGATTTATCGTCGAAAAACCCCATTTTCAAGGCGAAATATCTGTTTCCAAAATATATCTAACATGATTGTCATATAAGTATATAGAGAGTGCAACTTCTTATCTTTAAAATAAGACCCATTTCATGAGAAATGAACAATTATAAAGGCAAAAATTGCCGATCGGGAAGACCGTCTGCACTACTCATTACGTATGCAAGACACGTAAATTCTTGCATACGTGCTGAGTAAAATAGAGGGTTTTCGCACCGGCTGCGGTCTGACTGCACCCATTCACTCTAATCCAAAATTGCAGTCTTATTCATTATTTTATATGTATCAGGGCCGAAACAAGCCCAGAAGGCCTTCATTGAAGTTTCATTTTGCAAAACTCTGGTACTCGCCAATTAGTGCCATGTATTCATGTAAGGAGTAATCACACATTTGATTCTCAAATGTATTTAAAAAATACATTTTAGTATTGTAAAATGTTATTTTGTAATCAAAACACACAAATATATATTATTAATCATTAACTCACCTCGATACACGAATCGAGGGTATTGCTTCTACATTTTCCGAGCAAGTGAGTAATTTCGTTCACTGTTGCCCATAAAGTTGGTATAAAAACTTTTTCTTACCTCTTTTCATGAATATGAGTCGTGACAATGTGATTTTTTCTTGATTGGTAAAGTTGATATCTTCTCAGAAATGTATGAATCACTCTTTTAAAGAGTCATTGATTTGTAATGTTATGAGAAGATATATCTTTCCAGATTAAATAATACTGTCAAAATCATTTCATGAAAAAAGTAAGAATAGTTTATTCAAACTGACAACAGTGTATAACAAAAGATAAAATGTAACGTGGACTTCGCTGTCAAATATGGAGGTATTGAAGGCATTTCTATTGCCTGAAATCACCCCGTTTTTACTAATGTTGTTAGCGAGTGTAGCGAGCGAAGAAAAGGACATTTTATCATCAGTTTCAAATTGTATTTACTGATTAAAAGACATAGCGATTTCTGCTTCATCTATTTGATTATCAAGACCACGGATGAAGTCAGATTTCAAGGCGGGGGGGGGGGGGGGGTGGGGGGGGGGGTGGGGGGGTGGGGGGGGGCGAAAAAGAAATCCCTTGTCATGCTTTTGCATAATAACAATGTAGCCGAGATTGTAAACGTTAGT
Organism: Strongylocentrotus droebachiensis; assembly: GCA_035222895.1. Classification (NCBI taxonomy): domain Eukaryota; kingdom Metazoa; phylum Echinodermata; class Echinoidea; order Camarodonta; family Strongylocentrotidae; genus Strongylocentrotus; species Strongylocentrotus droebachiensis. The sequence goes on along the minus strand of JAVYIG010000049.1, from coordinate 1,059,886 downwards.
TAATTAGTAACCCTGAAACGTAAATAGAACAAATCTCGGCCGATACCTCCTACCTTAGATCAAGTCTAAGAAATTTCGACAAAAGACAAACACATCCATTCATCCGTTTTCCTTTGATTTTGAACACTTGCCAAACTCGTTTTTTGTTCCTGGCCCGGGTGTCTACGTTCCTGTCTCCTTCCCCCTAACAATTCTCTTCCTTTTTTTCTTTATTACTACAACTTCCTTGCCACGCTTGAAATGGTGTATGGAAGTCAAAGTTATTTTGTCCATGGTGCTAAGGCAGGGGAAATGGAGAGGAAGAGAGGATGGAGGGAGAAAGAGAGGGAGAGAGAGTGTAACATAATGCAGAAGTTTGAAGTCGATGAGAATGATGTAGTATGTCGGTCGGCCGGCAATTTTTTTTCCCTCTACGAACTGTGACTTTTTATCGGAAAAAAGAAACATTAACAAAAAAATCAGACAATGATTAAAAGTCGATACAACGAATCGTCTTCTTTCTCTAATAATTCAATGAAACATCAAAGCTTGAGAAACTAAATTCAGACAAGGATTAAAAATGAGTAGAGAACGGTACAACGATCGTCTTCTTTCTCTCTAATAATTTAATGAAACGTGAAAGCTTCCGCGCTTCGCACGGGAGGGGAAAAATGAATTCAGACAAGGATTAAGAGTCGAAAACAGGAACGAATATTCTTCTTTCTCTAATGATTTAATGAAACGTCAAAGCTTCCGCACTTCGCGCGGGAAGGGGAAAAACTGAATTCAGACAAGGATTAACAGTCGAGAACGCACTACGAATCGTCTTCTTTCTCTAATAATTAATTGAAACGTCATGGCTTCTACGCTTCGTGCGGGAGGGGCGAAACAAGAAGTAAGATTTGGGAACCGTACAACGAATATTCTTTTTCTATTAATTTAATGAAGTGTCAAAGCTTCCGCGCTTCGCACGGGAGGGGGGAAACTGAAAAATAACTTAGTTCCTGGCCCCGGGTATAGGGTGAAATATGTAGACATTGGGACATTGGCATTATTATGTGTTGGTAATTGGTGGCTAGTTTTGTCGGTAATTGGTGGCCTCTACACCCCCCCCCCCCCCCCCACTTAACAGGTCTAGCGACGCCCCTGATAACAACACAGTTTATACACTCGAGATAACTTTAGCAAGTACTACTGGTAAAGTACCAGACCACCGTCTTTGTGTGTTGTGCAGCAACGAAGCATATACAACGCCTCGCGACGTGACAGATCACTTTTCTCTAACTTCTCACCAATCAGAAGGCCTCGTTTTTTCCAGGAAGTACCGGTGGACATTTAATGCGCCAAATATGGTTCTCAAATTGCAAATGCTTTCTTCTCACCAGACCCACCCACGCTTGGGTCGCTCCGCTCTCTCGCCGCTGACGCCTCGCTCCGTCTTTTTTTGGATATATATTTTCACCTTATGCGATTTCCTCCGGTAAGAAATTCCTGGATCCGCCACTGAGTATAGTAGTTTTTCATGTCTTTATCAAATTAATGTCATTTGTCATTTCCATGTAGGAGACAAAATTTGTCATCTTTAACCAATTCGATTTGTAAATTTGATGGAACAAAATCAATAATAATAATAATAATAATAATAATAATAATCTTTTAAAGTCCACTCCAAATTGTATTAAGTTAAACCGAAAATGGAAATTCTTTTTGCCCAATTGATCGTGAGCCCGGCAGCCACTGAGCAGCGCCAGATCTACGTTGTTCCATCCCTTATTGTTGAACGCCAAACAAGGTAGCAGCAACTCCCGTCTTTTAACGTCTTTTGGTATGACGCGGCCGGGGTTCGAACCCACGACCATGTATTCAAGCCTAAGTTTTCAGTTGCCAATATTAATAGACTTAATGCTGTTGGAATGCCTGTTCGTGCTGTAAATTATTTTAATATGCATCTGTGTATACGCATGTTTCCGTCGTTGTCTGTCTGTCCCTCTTTCTCTCTCCTCCTATTCTTCTTCTTCTTCTCCTTCTTCTTCTTTGTTCTTCTTTTCTTCTTCTTTTTCTATTGTACATTTCTTTTTCTTTTTCTTCTCCTTCTTCTTCTCATTCTCCTCTGCTTCGTCTTATTTTGTCTTCTTCATATCCATCTCGTTCTCTATAAAGCTGGCCTCTGTCGCCCCGAAATTTCCCCATGAGGCTTTCGATGAAAAGCTGCATTTACCACAAAAGCCACTTCAGAAAGAATTAAAGTGCTAATCAATTATAATTTGAATGTGTTAACCTAGTCAAAAGGGAACATTCCATCCTGATATCAAATTGTTTTTGATTAAAAAATGAGGTGAACAAGTCAGTGAAATTAAGTTTGAGCACATTTTTTATTTTTAATTGTTTTTTGCTCAAATTTTTACTGACCCGTTTCTCTTATTGTTCTGCTTTTATTAAAACCAACTTAATATCAGGGTGGAATTCCCATTTAATGGCTGGATTTGATAACAAAATTTAATTCAAGAGGTCATGAATAACTCAATAAGATTAGTAGGCCTACTAAAAATCTAGAGCAGAATTATAATAATTCTTAATAGTGAGAAGAGTGATATCATTCTGTCACAGTAAATGTAAACAGTGATATTTAATGCATGGATACGTCTAATTATGTCGGACAACGTGGATATTCTTATCATGTTGATATGTACGATACATTTGCTCTCAGTGGTGGCATAGCGTATTTCAAAATGGGGGTGCACCAACAACAAAGGGTAACCTCAAGCCTTTGTAATTAAAACATTATCAGGGATGATTTTCAACATACAGTTTTGTGTGATTTTCTAAAATTCATTCGCGAACGAGCGTGCACAAATTAAAAAAAAATATTAGCGCAGAAATCTATCCTGTTTCGGATGAGATGAGGGATGATAAAAGTATAAAAATCATCTTGTCAGAACGGTCGCTATTCATAAGGACCGCTATTCATAAGGTGAGCTATTCGTAAGGTCCGCTATTCATAAGGACCGCTATTCATAAGGTCCGCTTTTCATAATTGGAGAAAAGGGTCATTATTCATAAGGGTCATTATTCATAAGGACCGCTATTCATAATCAAAGAAGAGGGTCGGTATTCATAATATTAGAAGAGGGTCGCTATTCATAATACGAAATCGGGGTCGTTATTCATAAGGGTCCCTATTCATAATATTACACAAGGGTCGGTATTCATAACACAGAAAGAGGGTCGCTATTCATAATACGACGAGAGGGTCGTTATTCATAATACGAAATGAGGGTCGCTATTCATAATGCAAAATGAGGGTCGCTATTCATAAGGGTCATTATTCATAAGGGTCCTTATTCATAATCGATGAAGAGGGTCGCTATTCATAATAGGAGTAGAGGGTCGCTATTCATAATATAAGAAGAGGGTCGCTATTCATAATAGTGAGTGGGGGTCGCTATTCATAATAGTAGAAGAGGGTCGCTATTTATAATAGGAGTAGAGGGTCGCTATTCATAATAGGAGTAGGGGGTCGCTATTCATAATAGTAGAAGAGGGTCGCTATTCATAATAGGAGTAGAGGGTCGCTATACATAATACGAAATGAGGATCGCTATTCATAAAAAGAAATGAGGGTCGCTATTCATAATAGGACTAGAGGGTTGCTATTCATAATACGAAATGAGGGTCGCTATTCATAATAAGAAATGAGGGTCGCTATTCATAAACGAAACGAGGGTCGCTATTCATAATACGAAACGAGGGTCGCTATTCATAATACGAAAAGAGGGTCGCTATTCTTAATACCAAACGGGGGTCGCTATTCATAATGCAAAATGAGGGTCGCTATTCATAAGGGTCATTATTCATAAGGGTCATTATTAATAGGAGAAGAGGGTCGCTATTCATAATAGGAGTAGAGGGTCGCTATTCATAATAGAAGAAGAGGGTCGCTATTCATAATAGGAGTAGGGGGTCGCTATTCATAATACGAAATGAAGGTCGATATTCATAATACGAAATGAGGGTCGCTATTCATAATAGAAGTAGAGGGTCGCTATTCATAATACGAAATGAGGGTCGCTATTCATAATAGGAGAAGAGGTTCGCTATTCATAATAGGAGTAGGGGGTCGCTATTCACAATACGAAATGAGGGTCGCTTTTCATGATACAACGAGAGAGTCGCTATTCATAATACGAAATGAGGGTCGCTATTCATAATAGGAGTAGATGTTCGCTATACATAATAAGAAATGAGGGTCGCTATTCATAATAGAGTTAGGGTCGCTATTCATAATACGGGATGAGGGTCGTTATTCATAAAATGAAACAGGCCTAAGCAATATCCAAAATGTTCATTACAAAGGGAAATGTTGGACGGAGGACACCCCCAAGGCGACACATGGCCCTGAATATTTGTCTTGTTTTTAAGTAGGTATATTTCACCTTTTAATCTTTAATAAGTATATAGAAAACATCTCCCGCCCTTATGGTGACGCAAAAAAAAGGAAAACATGAACATATATAATCGTATCGTAATTTGACTTTCTTGTGGGAAATGTTGCCCCACCACCCGGCCCCGACTGATCTTATCCAGGCTATGCGACATTAAGTAGACCAAGCAGGCCCATTTTCATAGTTATTCAAGGACTGAGTTTGCTATTTCAGAAATTGTCATTGTTTATACGACAATTATGTTTTTGTAGAAAATAGCTTTTAGTAGGAATTATGGACCTACAAATTATATAGCGGGGTTGGGCCGGACCACGAGCCTACTTACTGTACGGAGAGGGGTGAGAGGTGGGGGGGGGGGCACTTTAGAATTGTGATTTGTTTGAGACTTTGGGGGATAGGGGGCTTGAACACTTTCGGACCTTCACGGTTTTCGCGTCACGTATCGTACAAAGAGGTAATGCAATCCGAATATGAATCAAACATTTATTGTCTTTTTTTGTTGGGGAGATGGTGATGGGAAAGGAGGTCTGATAAGGTCTTTTTAGTGCAACACAATTAAAGTAAAAAATGCCGTGAGAAATTTGTCTTCGTTTTTATTTTGGGGTGGGATGTCTAGCCCTCGTAGCAACAATGGGGCCTGATATAATGATAAATACAGAACAAACACAGGAAAAATACGGAATGTAAACATAAATATGAATGCAGGTTCAATACAAAATAAACATTAATTAATTAATTCGAGACATGATAAATTCAAAGCAAACACAGCAAATACATGTAATAGTTATTCGAGTCGATATATACATGCTTAAAGGTTCACACATGAAATATAGATAATCAATTACTTTAAATAACCAAACCATAATAAAAAAGAAAATACAATAAAGGGAACAAATAAAACGAAAATTAAGGCTGATGTAAGTTGCCATGAAACAAGATAGATAATTACAGAACAAACACATAATATATACCACCTGTCAATTCATCATACACATTGAGAACAGGAAAATAATGTTGTGTTTTTTGTTTTGTTTTTGTTAACCATATTAATCTTTATGGAATTTATTATTGTGAAAAAGCATTATATTGTCATCCTATGCTCACTGTCTCCCACGAGTTTGAAATAGTGTCTTATTGTCGGGGTCATCTCGTAGGAGAGGTTGGTAATCATAAGCATATACATATTGTCTTACTGTCACGTTCTAAATCTTTCTTCTTTTTTTTCTTTTTTCCTGGCCGAGGTGGTTTCCTTGTAAAGTATATCGTCTTGTCACCAAAGTTTGACTATCAGTTGAGGGGGGGGGGGGAGATTTTCGCACAAGGGGGACAAATTACGATAGGATTATGTGTGTGTTATGTTTCCCTTTTTTGTCACCACTGGAGCGGGGGAAATATATTAGCTAGATTATGGGGATGTATTTATATAATTATCAAAGCTAAAAAGAAAATATAGGCCTACTTTTAAAAAGACATTATACAGTGGACGCCACCGTTTGCATAATGCCTTACGATCACAAATCGTATCTTATTTGACTTAAAATCTTGAAAATATTACTTCCTTACATATGAGGAGGAAGAACAAAAATCGTGCAATATTGTATATTTACGAAAAGCTTGAATATTGTACTAACTCCCTGCAACCAGGGGCGTCCCAAATGGCGTGTGGGGTGCGACACCCCCGCCTGTCAAGATATTGTCGGTAAAATTGCGCTGCTGTCGAAAAAAAATGAGAAAAGGGGGAGGAGAAAAAGGAGAGGAAATGGGAAAGAAAAGAAAAGGAAAAGAAAGGAAAGAGAAGAGGAGAAAGAAAGAGAAAAAGAGGAAGAGAGGAAAGAAAGAAAAAGAAAGAAAAGGAAGAAAAGGAGCAAAAGAAGAAAAAAAAGAGAAAAAGAAAACAAAAGAAACAGGGGATGAAAGATAGAGAGAGAGAGAGGGGGGGGGTAAGAGCCCGAGAGAAGAGGGGTGAGTAAGAGAGAGGGGGTATGTTTGGTCGAGGGAGCAAGAAAGATACGAATAGATAATGTTGTTGCTGTGTCGGGTCCGCTGTGTCGGTATTCTTGCTCGATCCTCGTATACCATATTTATGCAGAAGTTTGAAGTCGGTGTATTATGTCGGTCAGCCGGCAACTTTTTTCCATACGAAGTGTGCAACTTTTTATCGGATAAAGAAACATTCTTGAAAATTCAGACAATGGTTAAGAGTCGGTCCAACGTATAGTCTTCTTTGTCTAATACATTAATAAAACGTCAAAGCTTACGCGCTTCGCGCGGGGAGAGAGAGGGGGGGGGGGGGGAACTGGAAAAATAATTTAGCTCCTGGTCCCGGATTTATAGGGTTAAATTTGTAGACATTGGGACATCGGCATTAATATATTTGTTGGTAATTGGTGGCTATTTTTGTCGGTATTCGGTGGCCTCCCCCACCCCCACTGAAAAAGGTCTAGCGACGCCCCTGCCTACAACCCCCTTTTTGTCGCTGCTTCCTTTGCTGAAGGTAAGGGACATGATATATCAACCCCTTGAAGGCAACATGTACTGATACAACCCCACCGCCCCCCACCCTTAAACACACACAGGCTACGCCATCTATGAACTACTTGGACGAGAATTGTCGCCAATATGTACATGTACCAAGGGAATACTGCCGGTAGGGTGGGCCGAATGGCGCAGCGTGGTCGGGCTCACTGGGGGGGGGGGGGGGGGGGGCTGGTGACCGGAATGAACTAAACTTATTATTGGGGCACGCCTTTTTTTCTTCAGAAATGTGAGTTTTCAATAAATATTTTCTTCAAATGTTTGGGACCATGTGGCCTACCCCACCCCCTCCCCCCGGCCTACGCCCCAGCCACGGCCTGTAGCCATGGGGTGTCCTCTATCCAGTATGTCGCTTTCTTATTAACATTTAGTTTATTGCTTATGTCATTTTAACTTTTTCGGTATTATGAATAGCGACCCTCTCGTCGCATTATGAATAGCGACTCTCTTCTCCTATTATGAAAAGCAACCCTCATTTCGTATTATGAATAGCGACCCCCTACTCCTATTATGAATAGCGACCCGCATTTCGTATTATGAATAGCGACCCCCTACTCCTATTATGAATAGCGACCCTCTACTCCTTTTATGAAAAGCGACCCTCATTTTGTATTATGAATAGCGACCCCCTACTCCTATCATGAATAGCGAACCTCATTTTGTATTATGAATAGCGACCCCCTACGTCTATTATGAATAGCGAACCTCATTTCGTATTATGAATAGCAACCCTCTCCTCCTATTATTAATAGCGACCCTCTTCTCCTATTATGAATAGCGACCCTCTTCTCCTATTATGAATAGCAACCCTCTTCTCCTATTATGAATAGCGACCCTCATTTCGTATTACGTATAGCGACCCTCTTCTCCTATTATGAATAGCGACCCTCTACTCCTATTATGAATAGCGACCCTCTTCTTCTATTATGAATAGCAACCCTCTTCTCCTATTATTAATAGCGACCCTCATTTCGTATTATGAATAGCGACCCTCTTCTCCTATTATGAATAGCAACCCTCTTCTCCTATTATGAATAGCGAACCTCATTTTGTATTATGAATAGCGACCCCCTACGTCTATTATGAATAGCGAACCTCATTTCGTATTATGAATAGCAACCCTCTCCTCCTATTATTAATAGCGACCCTCTTCTCCTATTATGAATAGCGACCCTCTTCTCCTATTATGAATAGCAACCCTCTTCTCCTATTATGAATGGCGACCCTCATTTCGTATTACGAATAGCGACCCTCTTCTCCTATTATGAATAGCGACCCTCTTTTCCTATTATTAATAGCGACCCTCATTTCGTATTATGAATAGCGACCCTCTACTCCTATTATGAATAGCGACCCTCTTCTCCTATTATGGATAGCGACCCTCTTCTCCTATTATGAAAAGCGACCCTCTTCTCCTGTTATGAAAAGTGACCCTCTTCTCCTGTTATGAATAAAGACCCTCCCGTGGTATTATGATTAGCGAACCTCATTTCGTAAAAGGAATAGCTACCCTCTTCTCCTATTATGAATAGCGACCCTCTTCTCCTATTATTAATAGCGACCCTCATTTCGTATTATGAATAGCGACCCTCTACTCCTATTATGAATAGCGACCCTCTTCTCCTATTATGGATAGCGACCCTCTTCTCCTATTATGAAAAGCGACCCTCTTCTCCTGTTATGAAAAGTGACCCTCTTCTCCTGTTATGAATAACGACCCTCCCGTGGTATTATGATTAGCGAACCTCATTTCGTAAAAGGAATAGTTACCCTCTTCTCGTGTTATGAATAGCGACCCTTATGAGTAATGAACCTCATTTCATATTATGAATAGCGACCCTCTACTCCTATTATGAATAGCGACCCTCTTCTCCTATTATGGATAGCGACCCTCTTCTCCTATTATGAAAAGCGACCCTCTTCTCCTATTATGAGGTAAGAGGACACTTTTTTTTGGGGGGGGGGGGGGTCTCGAAATTTGAAGATTTGACATTTTGCTCCGTTGGGGGCGGGGTAAGATCAACTTTATTATGGTCAGCTATTTGTATAATTTTTATTTTTTATTTTTTTATTTTTTATTAAAAAAAACAAGGGGGGAGGGGGGGTTTAACCCCTAACCCCCCCCCCCCCCTGCGTAACCGCCTGTCTGGTCATACACATGTAGTTGCCTTGAGTTTGAAAATGTACACAATTTGTAAGCGACACTGGGAAATACAGGGGAAATGGATAATACAATATGAAGGGGCTGTTATATATTACAGAAAGATAAATTGACACTATGTCTTGTCTTATTTCAGTTGTAATGCTTTTAATGACAGAGGGCGCACGTAAAAAAACAAATTGACCTGCCTAGGGTCTAAATCTCCAAAGGTGGACGGATTGTCTTTTTAGCAGCGGAAAGAAACACACTTATTTTGGATATTATTTGATTCTGGAATATCTGGATAAACTCTTGGTATCATAGTCCATCGTAGGTATAATAATTTGGAAATACTGTCATTCTGATCAAATTTTCAAGCCATTTGGGGGACGATCGACACACCTTTTTCTGTCGAGCATTACAAGGGCCGTGTATTGTGAGCTGAGCTAGCTGAGCCGCGGTACTGTACGGTATTCCTGTGTAGCCGAGCGAGCGGCTATATCGTGCACCTGCTGCCGTAAAACGGTTGGTTTGGTGCGATCCCCTAGCCTAGCCTGTGCTGTGCAGACTGCACTGCACTACAAACTCTTCATTGACGCCTGGGACTTGATTGATAATACACTTCTGCTTCCCTATATTGGACATATATAGCGGATCAACCGAGAATTTTATTGAAGTATTCCCTCAGTTCAGTGAGGCACCTAGTCAGAGGACTGGAGGATTTGCTGAATATAATCTGTAAATATTAAATTTGAGAGGAATTTTCCAGTTCAACACGGACGGACTGACATCATCAATCTCAACATGGCAGATGAAGATTTACTCTTTGATGATGTGTATGAGCTCTGTGAGATCATTGGAAAGTAAGTCATGAAACTAATGATAATGATAATTAATGATAATGATATTTCGCTCTTATATTATGAATTTATAATATTTGAAATCCTTTGAAATTTGTCTTCAGCTTTTCAGATGTTTTGTAAAAAAACATTAGGTCTAAGTTACATAGATCTAGCCAATCTTTTGAATTTGAGTTTTGTCATGTTTTATCTCGTTCTTCTTCTTAGTTGATCCCTCCACTGTTTTGGAGATTCCTGGAGTCCAAATAAAGTAAATGTTTACAATCTGACCGGTAAGGAGCTTTGGAGAGCCTTAGAACGAGAAGCATCAATTTTGTGTAGGAAAAAGAGCGATAGTAGAAGTACATGTAGACTCTAGGCTATTAAATTTCGGAAGGCAGGCATGGATGATCGATGAAGGGGTAACAGAGTAGCAGGGGTAAATTGCTGTGGATCATCGTCATCATATAGTAGGGTGTCTGATCGCGCACCCAATGTGTGCTAAAACCCTTCCCATAGAGATTGTACGCTTCCCTATGTGGTCTACGTGCATTGCGCGACCATCCAAAATTGGTCAATGATTTTATGAAAAAATTTGAAATTCAAACCTTTATAACAAATGATCCTGAAGGTGAAACTCAATAAATGAGGTGTCATATGAAAGAGCAGGTTTTTCTCCATATTCCCCATAGGGGGCCACCCCCAGAATTCTAAAAATATCTTGGTCAAAACAGCGATTGAAATGTTGTTTGCATCCTAGCTCCAAAATTTGCCACTTTCCTGAGCTGCGCCCCCGCGGCTTAAGCAGGGCTAGACGTAAGGATAATATCCAGATGCTTTTTTTTTCGCTAGCCCCAAGGGATCATTTGTTATAACAGTTTGAAAATACCCTTCCCACATTTTTGGAATCAGCTAATTAGGGAGGCGTGAGCTCCGCTCAGTCCAAACCATGGTTACATCGCGTAACATGTGCGCTTATAGTGAATGAAAGTATGGGTGGCCGTTCCCGCCATAGAACCCGGAAGTGAATACACGTTGTAGTCAATGGCAATATCGCGGAGAATTGTCTCCGCGATATTGCCATTGACTACAACATGTATTCACTTCCGGGTTCTATGGCGGGAACGGCCACCCATACTAGTCAATGGCACATATCGCGGAGACAGCGTGGCTCAAGCTTGCAAGTCGCGCATTGGCTGAGCAACTTGCGTACGATATGCATACGCTTGCATATCGCGCGATACAGCTGTTTGGCCAAATTTAGCAAAACAACATAACTCTGCGTGTACGTCTTTTTCGTCGATTCTGAGCAAAATGCTATGAATATTTCAGCGTTTTGAAGGGGCTGTATCTTTTGATAGAAACATCGGCGAGACTTGAAATTTGAAATGTATTATTCTGATTACATTTTTAACTCAAATATCAAACAAAAATGGTGAAAAACGATCCCAAATTGAAAATTGAAAAATCGTTCAGACACCCTACATATAGGTCATGTTAAATGACAGCAATTTATTCTGACATTTCTTTATCTTTGCCCATAGTCTGTAGACAACATTTGTCGTAAAAGCAGGCAATCAACCTAGACCTAGGCCTACATGTATTTAGTTAATTTACACTGGCACTGCATGATCTTGAGATGAGTGCACATAAATTTACGATGTTCATGTGTACACATCTACTCTGGTACTTGACAAAGTCCACTTCTGGATATGATGCTGGGGTGAAGAACCTTGTGTGTATGTGAAGATGTAGGGTGGTTGTACATGTAAGTACTGCAGTGATTGGATATTAAAGTGGGAGATGAGTCCTTAAAAAGTTCTCTACTCACTTGTTGAAGGTTGATGAAAAAATTGCTTAATTTTTGTATAAAATGTTACTTACTACATGTATATTCCTTCTACTGTACTAACCCTCTGACATGCAAAAAATCCTGTTCAACTAATTCTCAAACCACGAAGATATCTATCGTTTTCTTTGAAGGCGTCGATGTACGTCACCCTCTAGTCTAACAACAGTGATTAACAGTAAATTCTCCCAACCATTTTTGAATTTTCCAAACCGTTTTTCCACATGAAAAAAGACATAAAACAGGCTATAAAAAATCTGTCAACACTTAAATGTCTGGAATGGAATGTAGAGCCATTATTGCTTTGTGACGATTTCCATTCACCCAAAATGTAATTAAATTGTAATAATATAGTTGGGACTTGGGAGAATTAAGGAATCGATCAGATCAGTTTTTCCCAATTTTTACCATGAATAATGGTCTGTTTTCACTCAAATTTTCAGATTATTATCTTTAATTGTACATCTAGCATTGAAGTCACTACCTTAGCACCACTATCTCTCATCTGAACAATGTTACCACTTACCAAGTCCCTTTAAAATAAAGAATGTTGAATGCTTGACTGGGTAATACAAATTCTGTGGTCATGACCTCGGATGACCGTTTTGTGATATTCCTCATGTAATGGAAAGTTTAATATTATACTCAATTTGTCTTTGCATTCTTCAGTATACCCTGATGCTTGGATTAAAAGCTACACCATTCAAATACCTGTTGTCTACATTGTATGTACATGTAAAGATTACATGTAAATACTATGCTACATGCTAAGTTCAAGTAGTATAAAAATACATTTCTGTATAGTCTGTAGACAGTAAGAACTAGTTTCCGCCTTGAAGTTGTAAAATTGCCCCTTCAGTTACTTTTATATAATGATTTATTATTTATTTTTACCAAAAACTCTTTATTAAAATTAGTTTTTCAGAGCTCTTTTGGAAGTGGTGTCAGTATTAATTAAATTCGTCCCTGCTCCTATTTTTTTCTTCTTCCCCTCTATAATACAGTACAGTAGTTTAAAGACCAGCAACAAAGTCTGCCCCACATACTGTACATTGTGTAGATGTAAAGGCCTACTGGTACTTGTTGTACATGTAGCATACTGGCATTGTTTGTACATGTATTTTACAACAAATATTTTAAATAGGGCTTACCTGGGCTTACAATACATGTTCTGTACTATGTAATTGTACACTGTAATTGAAGTCTTTTCAGCACATTATTGCAATAGGCTTATTGATAGACTTAATCTGTAATCAGAGACCTACTGAGTGCAATCATTGTTTGAGAAGGCTAAAAGCAAACAATGGTTTGACCTTTCACTTACAGACAATGCTATACAATAGAAGTAAACTCTGATACTTTAATCCATCCAATACACCTGTGTACAGGTTAAGATGTCTTATCTATGTCTTGGTGTACAATTGACTTATATTTTACATTGCGTAGAGTTGACATTGTAGGGAGTCTAGGGACCACCCCCCCCCCCCAAAAAAAAAGGAAAAGGAAAAGAGCAAAGAACAATATGCAACAATGACAGACCATATCCAAACTGAAAAAATGGATATCAACGGAAAGCTTATAAGCTATAAATTACAATAATATAAGCCATAGATTACAATAATATCAATTAAATGCCATTTAAGTGTCTGTCAGAGGAGTATCAGCTCTCTGAATACCCAAAATCTAAAGCTTTGAAAATCAGAAGATGTCGACTGGATGACATCATCTTAATATTTGGAGTACGCATACTCACAATGACTTTGCATTAATTAAGCACGGCTCATCGCCTGTGTGTAGTTGAACCAATGGCAATGGTTCCACATGTTATGTCGTCACTGTAACTTTGGCAAATTTGACCCCTGTTGACCTGTAATTTTGAGGGGTGCAGAAAATGAGGTTTAATTTGCTTTTGTGCAATAATGAAAGGGTAAATACTTTTTATTCCTTTATATTTGTATTCTACATTCATTCAGTTTTCCATAAATTATCAAGTTGTTTTTTCATCGGATAGGGTATTTAAAATGCCTAAAGTACAGTGTACATGAACCTTTTTTTATTGTTTCATTGTGGTTGTTTTAAATTTAAACAAATTATGGCAAAGGGAATTGTTTGTTGTAGTATGTTTAGAAGCAATTAAAAAAACGAATGTCAAACAAGTAGACATGTACTGTATAGTACATTTGTAATTTGTAAACATTACATGGGACATTAATTATTCTGACACTTCTAGATAATATTAATGCTGTGGGATCATATCAATGTAAAAGGAAACATTTAAAAGGAAACATTTACATGTACATGTACTGTACATGTCCACAGAGCTTTGTGACTTGATGCATATTAAACTGCAGTACAGGAACAATTCTTGCAAAATATTTCTCTAAAAATGGTTGAGTCTTGCAACTCCCCCAAACCTACGGTCTTCAATGTACATGTAGGTTGCCCTAATTATTAAGCTACAGTATTGAAGGAAATGACCTGCCTGAGTCCATTCCGGAGAAGTGTATTGACCCCTGAGGGTAGACAGGTGAATACTCATCTTTGGAAAGGATTCATGTAGCGAAATATGTTTGTGCTCTCCTCTTATATCTATTTCTAGATTTTTCTGTAATTTTTGATTTTGCAATAATGAATCTCTTTCAAAACTTCAAACCTCACTTTATACATTTTGAATAGTTTTATTTGGAGAATGGGAAATAGAAAGTTTAGAAAACTAGTAACCGTACCCCCCAAAAAACTTTCATACATTTTTGAAGTTTTCAATGCTTGGTCTGGTACATGTTTGAGATTAAAGATGCAACTTTTAAACATTACACATGTGAGAATCGTCACTTTTTTAACATTCTGTATTTGATTAATTGTACCCCTGTAATTTTATGATTTATTTTCTATTGTATTCCTCTATTCCTCTATGTAGAGTAAATACAGTATCTTTGATATTATTTAATGTCAGAAGTATTACAAAACCATGTACATGTACATGTACACGATCAATTGGGCAAAAAGAATTTCCATTTTCGGTTCAATAAAATTTGGAGTGGACTTTAAAAGATTATTATTATTATTATTATTATTATTATTATGTATAGAAAAGAAGGCCTATTTGGTAGTCTGTGTTAAGGAACCAAACTGGAATTACTTCCGACACATGAGCAATCTTCCACCTGACATATCCTGCAGTCCCATGCATAGCCATTCATGTTGAACCAGTGAACCTAATGGCTGCTTGCTCTGCTTGCTCATGAGCTTGGAACATCATCTGCTCCCGGATCAGGATGAATCACCAATTACCAAAGTCCCGCTTTCTCAACTCATTCATTTCCTTCGTTCCTAACCAAGTGTACATTTAATCTTGTTTGATAGTGTATGATTTGTCCAGGCTCTGAGATAAACTACAATGGTTTGTTAACTTTGTTTTGAGGCTATTCCGTTTCGTATTTCACTTTTAAAAATCCAATTTATCCAAATCTATATATTAAAAAAAGTCAATCTAATTTTAAAGGAAAACAAATCCTAAGAGAAGAGGCGTAAATAATCACTTCTGAATGACAAACGCCTATCAACTAAAACAACAACAACAACAATCACCTACCGGTATGAAACCGAACATTCTGGGATATTTTGCTTCAAACTACAAAAAAAAAGACACCTGTAAATTAAGCGTAATGTAAATGACTTGTATTTTTGTTTAAATTTTTTTGTTTGTAAAATAATAAAATATCCATACATGTATGTACACTAATAAAATATAGAGTCTTGAACATAGTGTCGGGATATTAATTTAGGAGCAAGAACAAATGAAAGTACAGTGTATTTGGAGAGAAGGTGTACAGTAAGTATTTCTGAGTAGACAGCATTGTACATACAGTGTACATGTACATGTACAATGTACATGGTTCTAATTGACTCTGCACAATTTGTCCCTCATTAAAAATGAGAAGAATATGAGAGAATATTTAACAGAGGTAAAAGGGGGGGGGGGGGGTAAAAAAAAATACCGGTAACCCTTGAGATGGGAAATAGTAGAAGAGAAGAATGGGGTTTGGGCTCGCATTGATGCATGTACAATGCCATAAGAAAATCACTGAAGCACATACCCCTAGGCCCTTCCCTCCCTACCTTTCTATTTTGCCAATGAAAACAAGTTGCCTACTGCAGGTGGGCAGGTATTGATGTTAGATGTTATGAGCTTCAGTTACCTTGCAAAAGCTCTTCCATACATGTTATGTATGATGTACATGTAGCCAGGAACATGGTATGTGCATAATGTAGGCTCAATGCCACTCAAGTCGCTAGATTACAATACGTGATGAACTGGAAGTATATTTCTGTGAAGGATGTGCATACATGTAGACTGTACTACATTTCTATGATATTCGTAGGCACTTTTTTAACACTGTGCTTTTAAATGCGTTAAAAAATCACCCATTTTTTTAAACATTTAAAAACATGATGTGTGTGTTAATTTGAAAAGCATTTGTTTCTCAATGTGTTATCCACCATATCTCTCTCCTCTTGGGTCTTTAAGAAAAAAGTATGATTGAAAGAATTTAAGTGAGCGATCGTTCATGATACCGACAGTCCAACCGTCCAAGAGGATGGAAAGGCCCCAAAAATATGTTCGTCCCTTCGCCTTCTTCACAACTTTTTTTGTTGACTATTGGTCTGCTGGGCTGTTCTTGTTTAAAATTTAAAGTCTTCAAAAGTTCAAACCCTTGAATTATGCACATGCTTTAGTTTAGGCAACACAAAGATTGTAATTACAAACTTTAATTTTCCATCTCTTTATGAGGATACATGTATATCCGTTGTCAATGTCAAGATTATTCTACTCATCATCTTTAACCTCCATGATTACCTGCAAGTAAATTGCAAAATTATGTTTATGGTTCAACACGTTACTCCCACTGGGATTATACTTTGTATAAATCAGCAACTATACATTTACGAAATGTACATGTGAGCCTGTAATTTCAATGTAAACGCACATTTTGATTGCGGGTATAATACAGAATTATTTCTGCTCAACTCCCTGACCAGAAGGATGTGAGCAAATGCACTGTTGTACATGAACGTACAGTGTACAGTACTACAGTTGTAGGTCTACACTCTACAAGATACAGTGTACATGTACATGTACATTAATGCCCTTCTGGCTCCATACAGACATCGATCAAGCACAAACACACAGGCGCATACTGAAGGTTACACTGTATTGAGTAGGCAGAGTATATTATACAGAAGCTGTCAGGCAGTCCGGAAATATCATTAATAATCATCATCGTATTACCACGCTACATTTCCTGGAGAGACGGGGGCAGGCAGCCTAATCGCTATGAGGGCCGGCTGATACAGGCTAGGATTATACTCATAGGGCTGGCTGGCTGACTGGCTGGCTGGATGGCAAGCTGCCTGTGGAAGGTGTTTAATAACTAGGGGCACTGCTAAACACATTTCAAGAGTGTACATGTATGTTGGCCTACAAGCCTGATATTGTAGATGTAGAAAATAGGCCTTCTGTACATTTACCGGTAGTCATTAACTTCTTCTTCTTCTTCTTTTTGGTTTCCTCCAGGTTTGGAGAACTGCGGAGTTGTATCCTTCGCAGATTGAGTAAATAGAAAATATTTGTGTAGTTTTCTCTTTATGTTTTGGACTAACCTGGTACCAGGTCCAACTCAGTATCAGGTCTAACATAGCTTCTCTATTTGGACAGTTACCGACTATTAAAGCTCAGATTCTAAACATGAAATACAGACCTTCTTGATCCATAGGAGCTGTTTTCCTCAAGGTGTCTTAAATTGAATGAAGAGAAATTTTCAAGTGTCAGAGGCAGGGGTGAATAAAAGAAGCCGCATTCCACAACACAATAGACATTTAGCACTTTGAGAATCTCTCAGCATTGTAAGCAATTGCTTTGCTTGGAAACGCATTCCTGATCTGTCGTAAGCATGATCAGTCATTCACATCATTTGTAGCTCAAATTGCAGGTACATTAAATGTTACATTATTTCACAATGGATTGAACTCTGTGTCTGTGCAACATTGCAGTGTACAATGTATTTGAAAGCACATGTAATGTACATTTATGCACAACAGTACATTGTGTAAATTCACATTCTCTTCTGTTGAAAGCCAGAAAAAGAGGCATGAACTGTACAAAAAATGAAAAATATAGTACATGTAATACCCTTTTGGGGGCTGGCAGGTGACTACAATCTAAATACATTAATACTGTCCCAAAGTATCATAAATATGTTTAAACCTAGTGACTCAAATTCAATTTAGGCCTACATGTAACTTATTTGTGCATACATGTATGCACAGATAAAGGGCAATGCAACACTTGTAATAATTTCATTTGTATGAAAGCGGAAAAATAAGATACACAGAATGGTGAAAATCTAAATCATACATGTATATCTAAAGTAACCATCTCCTACAAAGCAAGCCTACAATGTTACATGCATCATACATACAGTACCCTGTTCATGCATGTCCATTATGTACATGTATGTGGGCCTTCTTGTACATTAATTGTTCTAATTTAATTAGCACAATTGAACACTACTGCCCGATTCATGAATGAGGGAATGAGGGGGTGAGGGGATGTACATGTATCAAAGCACTCTGGTATAGAAGACAACACATGTGTGTGTGTAGCCTACTTGTCAAGTAGTCTGCAGGCTCAGACTCTACCGTAATATGACACCTAAACACAATACCATAAAGTCTTGAGCTGAGTCTAATTGTCCATCTCTGCCTGTGTTAGGAGCAGTGTTAGTACACAAGCCTATGGAGTGTAGTGAACCATGCAATGTGTATAGTCTCACCGTTCAGGCACTGTTACACACATTGACTATCAGTGACGAGTGTTTGGGCCTGCAAACTACACATGAGGTTGAGCGATGTATGGTGAAGATGGTGCGTCATGATGGTACAGCAGTAGTCCCGTAGCTATTTCCATCCTATGATTAATGGCTCTCAAATGAATGCCAGATCACTCTTTTATCATTTTGTGCAATTTAATTTGTATGGTCAGTTCATGCAGCTAATGGGATTGGGTTGTTCTACGCTGACTCATTTGTGATGCAGATTCTGGTAGAATATTGTAGTGCTTTTGTATGCATCTATTTAGTATTACTCATAATGTAGGGATATTTTACATATATTTTTTGCTAAACTGCAATCTGCATTAAAGGTACTATGTCCCATTTGTAGGCCCAAAAAATGAAAAAGTTAAATTCCAACTGCATTTGAAAGATAATACTAATTTAGAACTTCCCTAAAAAAGGTGGGGCTTGAGAATGTCTTCAAGTGGGAAAATAACGACTATTAGTTGTCAAATCGACTTTAGGGCTATAGAGCCCAAAAGTAATAGTCTTGATTTTCAGACAATTGTACCGAATGGTCATACGTTTTATGCTGCGCAAAGATTCAATCAGTTTAATCTTGGCCATCACAAGAAGTGGGCTATTGATGTAGACAAATGCTCATGTACCCTTTACAACTCTTTTCAGGTATGTTATTACCAAAGAAGAAAAAAAGCCAGTCAGTCACTCAATAGTGTCTGACAGTGAAGTCTAGCAAGTAAACAGGTTTCCTTGCATAATTTGAATACGAGGACACTGCTAACGTTTAAATTTCACAGATAGGACATACATGACATATTTATAATTCCTGCAAAGTTCTGCAGCATTTGAGGTTGGCTGCAAAAGGGACATAGTACCTTTAAGGCTTGTTCAGATATGGCGAGGTTAACTACCGCAAAAAAGCTGCCACGTTTTTTAAAAATGTGTACATGAACCGCAACTGCGCACAATAAAGGAATTGCACGTATTCACTGAACTTCACAGAAATTCTATTTTTGCCCTGAAGAAAGGTTCCAATCATACATGCGCCCTGAATATAATTATTGCAAATATGATTGCATACCAACCCTGTATGAAAACAAATCTGTTCCATCATCAATAAATAAGAAAATGAAAGTTTTTGTAAATATCTGTTCAGAGCAAATTGGAGAGGACCTTGCTAGATATGTGATGAAAGTGTTGCCTAAATGTGTTTCACAGATGACAATTTAACAAATTGATTATTAGGGTGGACTTGCCCTTTAAAATTTCTCTTGAATTCATGCGAAATTTGGTGTAGAGACTGTGATGCCAGACTAGGAGGGCCCAGCCCATCTCAATTTCCAATGAACGATCTTCTTTAAAAGTTGAGAGATGAGGACAAGAAGAGAATGAACCTGAGGCCGATATTGTTTTCTTCCCTTCTCATCAATTGTGACAGGTTGAAATGACAGGTCAAAGGATAACTTCTCTGCAGAGAGCCAGAAGGGCATTAACTCTGTGTTTTAGTATATGAGCTAACGACCTTTTGGCTACAAACAGATGAACTTTTGCTGTATTCATTTTATCACATAGGATAATGGGGCCTGGATTATGTTGCCATGGTAATTAGTTAATCAGACCAGGCAGGAGAGTGAGGAAGAATGTTGAAGTCTTATTTGTACCACAAGTCCATGCTTGTACTTTGTCTTTGCCAATTTTCATTCTGGCAAGTTTACTGCTTTGGGTAAATGGGCAATTTCAGGTTAAATGTCCTGGAACCTGTATGCACGATTTGTTTCCTCTCTCTCTGAAATAGGGCTCTAAATTGAGAGGAAAAGCATGTTTGTGCTCAGAAAGTTTAGTAAAGAAAAAGTGAAGGAAATTTACCACCACCCGTGTCTGGAAAAACAAACAGATAAATTGGAATGAGGGAGGGTGCAGAGGAAAGAGTTTTTTCTGTGACTATAAATGGAAGTACATGTAAGGCCATTTAAAAACATATACATGTATAGCGTCCCCGCCCGCTTCCTTTTAGGGGGCCGCCTCCTATTTTTTTTTTTTTGAAATTCTTTTTTGAAAAAGAAAAAACACATGAAAAACACTGCTAAAATGGATCTTTTTCTGAATTAAAAAAATGTCGGCGGCCATCTTGAAAAATAGCCAAACTGTCAGGGAAAATGTACCAAGCGGCCATTTTGAGCAACCATTTTAATAGAAAAAAAAGAAAAAAAAAGGGCCTCCTTCCTATTTTTCAAACGAACAGGACGCTAAACATGTTTTTTTTTATTATTTGGCCTATTGTGAGCTCTTGTAAAATTGAATGGGTTACATACATGTACATGTATGAAACATTAAAATCACTGTACTGTAGGCCGGGGACCAGGGCTCCACCTAACTGTTTTCGAAAGGGGCCCAGATTGAATGTTTTAGAGTCTACGAGCCTTATACAAAATTGTCAAAATGTTGGGGGTCTAGACCTAGATTCTACATGTATTTGCCCATCATTGTGTCCCAGGCACTTGTTAGTGTTGAGCCCTTCTGTAGTAAATTATATCCTGTAGTGTCTTGTGTATTCATCAGTTACTTAAATAGTAAATGGACCTAAAAGATAATGTTAAATTCAGGGAAAAAATGAATATTTATTTTTCGGGGGCTACTTTTCAAGCTTGCCTGCATGAATATAACATCCCAAAATTTGTTTTGCATTGAACTCTATGCAAATTTATGGGGGCTCTTTTCTGATTGTCGGGGGCTATTTCGCCCCGAGCCCCCGTATATTTTTTTCACTGGTTACATTATAAATATAGTTAATAGGCCATGTGCCCTTTAATACAAGGTAACTACATTGTATGATATATGTACATTGTAGATACAGTCAGGTTGCATGATGTACAGTATGCTGACAGACTGTCCTCTCAATGCATGGCTGGTGGAGCATGCAGTATTAATTGCAGTTCAAAAAGTGATGGCCGTATGGTTAGGTTAACTCATAAAACAAAATAGAAAAAATATTGGTAAATCTTTGTTTACTTCACCGCAGCTTTGTCCTCTAATTGACCTTTTGTGTCTAGTGTTTGTGGCAAATTGAAATGCACAATATTGAAACCTATGTCATGCTCTAAGTTGTAAAATAAAATAACTACAGACACTACTTAAATATATATGCAGTACACTAATGTACTGTATGTGGTAGATGTTAGCTTTGTTGCATGTTGTTCAGTACATGTCCATGAATAAAAGAAAAACAAAGATGAAATGCCAAAACATTTAAGGTATATTTTGTTTTGTTATGTAATTTTGGGGAATCAATTGAACAAAATGTAAAGTGCAGGTGCATGCATATTCTAGCCATTTCAAGTATTACCATAGAAGTGATAATGAAATCATGACAGTATGTACATGTATTGTATTGTATTTTGTATTGTATTTATTAAACATCATTGATGTACATCAATATTCTGTTTATAGACATAGTTATAATCACTTTACAATGTAATGCAACAATCGATATATAAAACATAATATAAAACATTTACAACACCTTTCTAAATAAACAATAAGTCATGCAATACGAAATATGTAAATGAGAACTAAAACAAAAGCATAAGATTGTACACGACTACTTTGTTATAACATATAGTATCTAAAAATTACCCCTCATTGCAATTATGTTTTTGGTGAACAAAGAAAAACTATCTATTACAACTTCATTATCTAATCTCATTATAAATATGAATTTTTCTTGACTATCCAAATTACAAACATTTTCTTCCAGATTACTAATTGTTTCTATAAAATCTACTCGTAAATCTTTATACTTGTCACATCATAATCCTGTGCTCTTGTAAAGCTCTTGTAGAATACAATGTACGATTACATACTGTACATGTACATGTTGTCATAGGCTAGAGTCTGTTTAGACATTGACTCCACCACAATGATGGTTCTAAGGAATTTTTCATCCCAGCCCTTTTTTCTGCTTGTGTCGATAGGTGCTGTAGTATGTTTATGTTCATAAGGAACTAGAAATATTCTGTAGATGGCCATGAAGAAGTAAATCCATATTTCACAGCAAATAAACGTGCCTGTAGTACTGACTGAGCTACAGAAACAGTGTTCATGTACAACATGGCCTAACATGTACACATATGGCCAAATAGAATTGAATCTTATAAACATGTACCGTATTTGCCGGCGATAAGGCCGCAGCGCCGTATAGGCCTCACCCCCGATTTCGACATTAAAAAAAAAAAAAAACGCACTGATACCATACACTGCTGTTTTCTGTGATAGTCATTGAAATGAATTGAAAATGGCGACTTCGCGTGCTGGATGCTTCGCGGTAGCTCCGTTAAAAGGGCCCTTCTTTTACTTTTGCAATGCATTGGCACGAACTTAGATCAAAATCTATCGGCAGATGTTGTTTTTGGAAGTTTATTTTCGTCTTCATGTCAACAATGCAAGATAAAATTGTCGGTTAGATGTGTGGAAATGTATAGTTATTGTACTGTTCGTAGATCTAGTCCCATATGTACAAATTTGTGCTGGTTTTGACTTTTTTTTTTTTTTTTTCTGTTTCGCCGTAAAGGCTGCACCCCAACTTTTTGATATTTTCTCTTCCAAAAATACTGCGGCCTTTACGCCGGCAAATACGGTAGTTTGTAAGAATTGTTTTGAAATGTAGAGGAACTGTACATGTACATGTACTGTACATGTACATGTAGTTCCAACTTCTACAGTAACTGGGGGTGTTTCACAAAGATCCTAAGTTGGACTTAAAAACTATGGAAAGCCGTTAGCATCATTGGAAATCTTTAGTAAAAGTTATTTTAAAAGGCATAAGATGTTGATTCAAATTATTCATATTTTCTATTATCATATTCATGGGAGATTTCATGTACTTGATGTGGAATTTACGAAAAGTCTAAAATACTTGAATTTTTGTTTTTGAATATATTTCATTACAAGGCTACAAATGGCTCTCCATAATAATTAAGTCCAACTTAGAGTTAGAATCATTGTGAAACACCTCCAGAACCAGCATAAAATATAATTAGCATAAAAATGACTTGTGAGTAGAATAGTTGACAAATATTTCTGCCCTCTCTGGAATAAGTCTGACTTGGGTTCCATGCTTTGGAGTTTATTTTTTTTAAATATTCTTCATACTTAACCATTATCCCTTATTAAATCATAATGCCAGATAAGTGTCTTGAGATTCAAGCTGTAAACAAATTATTTTTCTAGCTGATTTGTTGAAGTATGAACACAACTAGAGAACATTTTAATCAGTGCAGTTATTAATGGCAATTAATTGCACCAAACCTCAAATGAAGGTCTTCTGTGTATCTCTTTGTTGTAATGATTATGAATCTACAGTACTGGCATTGGCAGATTATGTAGTCTAAATCTATATGCCCCTAGTCCATTTTAGGCCATATTAATATTAAAGAAGTTACTTACTGGAGCAAAAAAAAACAACAGGGCTACATTATAATATACACATCTTCCATGTATTTTTGAAAAGATCTGATGGAGTGTGCCTACATATTTTAATTGCTTAAAGAGCCTCAATCAATTAAAAAATTCGATTATGATTTTCAATAGGGTTTGTGATGGTAGACTATTTTGACTGTCTGCAGTTTGTGTATACACAGTCATGAATATTGTGAAGGCTATCTAAATTGAGTTAAATTAAAACCATCCTATGATAGACTGTTTAATAAGCATACACTAATTAGCAATCAATAGGCACCATGAGTTCACTGATTGCAAAAATTACTCAACACACAGACACTATGACACCACACACACCCGCACCCTCTCACTCTCTCACACACACATTCTCTCTCAAACCCACACAACCACCCACGCACTCATACACACTCACTGTATGACACTGCATGAATCATTTTGATCAAGGTCTCGTAGAACTTACAACTGCTACTGTTATTCGAGGTGGCAGTTTTGAAAACCAGGCCCAGGGATAATTTTGGTTCATGGTAGGATGATTGCAGTGTGCTAGATAATGATTTGTAATACATGTGCTTTATGAGTCATTTCTGTTGTCATGCAAGTGTCCTGTCATGGTTTTAACATGGAGTTCTTTTATATATCCATGGTTTACTGAACTGGTCAGGGAAAAAAATACTTTTACAATTCCGGGGGCTACGTTTCAAGCTTGCTTGCATGAAAATAACACTCTTTATTTTGTTTTGCATTGAACTCTATGCAATTTTGGAGGGCTTTTTATGACTTTCAGGGACTCTTTTTGATATTTCGGGGCTAATTTGCCCGAGCCCCCGTGTATTTTCCCCCTGATACTGGTAGGATGTTAAATCTGAAGATGCATGTTCAGTCTAATCTTACATGCACACGATGCATCAGTTCTATTCAAAATTTGAAAAATTTAATTCCTTTTTTTTCCAGTGTTATCCATGAATATTATTTAGGGTGTTTTTATTTTTTTATATTTTGTGTTAGTATTGAAATGAGGAAACTGTTGTTGGATACTTCTATGTAGCTAGGATACCCCTGTTGGTGCTCCAAGCATCCAATGAATTCCTCTCAACAGGTACCCATTTAACACCTGGGTAGAGAGTGGCACATGAAACTTCATGTCTATATTAGTGCTGTTCTAGAACCCATCACCGTCCCATCTCCAAAGTCCAGTCAGGTAGTGAACCCACTTGACCAAAACACCACTACCACCAGAAAAAATGAATAATGTACAACTGTATGAAGAAAAAAAATGTAATATCTTTGCTACCTTTCTGTTGGAAATGAAATAAATATGAATATGAATATGAAAGATAAAGACGAGTTATGGTCATGCGATTGCATTGTGAAAGAAACAGTGTGGAATCGATCAGAAAAGGTTGATCATCTAGCAGTATTGGTGTGTACCGCAAGGTTCTGGAATCATAAAAATGATAAGAAATTTGGCCCATTCTTGGTAAAGTCACAAGCACTGTACACAGAAAGATGTGTATCATCACGTATTACTCAAAACATATTCTTTCACATGATTGGTAATAAGAGCTTCCATTTTATTTTTTGAGAGGGGGGCGTTTCCAAAACTGATCTTTACCTTTAAACAACACATTCAGCAGAGTCTTGTACTCGTATGATTTGTATCTGTGATAGATTTGTATCATTTCATAGTGTATGTACGGGCAGGGGCTTGTAATAAATGGATGCCGCATCTAAGAGGGCCCTTTGAAGCAGTCCGATGCACCGAGAGTCTTTTTTCCCCCTATCATAATCCCCTTAATCCCCTACCCGGACCGCACAGCTCGTAAATCTCACTCCCGAAACTGAGTGACATAGGGCTCGCGAAATGCATTGTTGGAAATACACATAGGCTGCTATCGACAAAAATGGCGGCGTATACAGTAGGGAAGAGTATTTGGTAGGCGACGATTTGGACTTTCTGACTGCTTTTGAGGAAGATTTGATTCTTGAGCCTGGTGTATGGGAAGTTGGAGACCAATACAAGTTATGCACGTGTGAAATTCCATCAACGGAAAATATTATTCGTTGCAGCGAACCAGAATGTACGGTTAAATGGTTTCATCGTGAATGCGTAGGCCACTCCAAATGTAAATAGGCAGCATTTGAATACATGAATAGTCAATACACTCACAACATACAAAATTATGCACATAATCATTTCGATGCGGTTGATCGGCAAGTTTGACAGTAGACTCACAATTTTAATTTCAAATTATTCTTTCTAACATCGGAAAGTTGAACAAATTGTATTTTAATGCTCTTTAGGTGTCATTAATCGTCACTAAAGTACTGCCTTTGAATGAAATCAGTTGAGTTTTGTACAGTGGTGTTTGAAATGTTGAGAATCAATAGCACAACTTTTAATACACGGCCAGGGTAGTATACGTAATGCAGCTATGTGTGTTTCCACCAACAACATCCAGCATGTACAGCCCAGCGAGTACGGCGGCTTTCGCGTCGCCGGCCCGTACTCGGGGTGAAAAGTGGTGATGATTTGACAACTTCTAACCCTCATTAAGCCAAATGCGCAAATATATAACACAATTTCATTTAGTTATTCTAAGAGATAAACTTATGGACTACCTTCCTAGCTATGTAAAAATTTCGGAAACTTTCGGAAAATGAAAATAATTAGAAGAGAACGTGATGATGATGAGAAACTTGCATTCACTCTAACTCACGATTTCCTTGGTCGATTTCGCTGGTTCAGATGACTACGTCTTCAGTAGAGTTATCCGAGCACAGCGAAAGCATTTGATAACCAATGAAGGCTGCATTGTGCCATACGTTGTCGATTCTGTGATTTTATATGTTATAGCTATATACATCGTCAATGAATATGACGTCATTTTCTCGGTGACTCGCATGGCTTCAAAGCCTTTTTTTTACGACCAAGTGTTTGGAGAGCTCAGGGAAGCAGACCGCGTTGCGTAACACTTCGTAACATTTGGATCGCCAGAGGGCATCTGTGGTCTGATAAGGGCGGCTGTTGATGGATTTGATGGCTGAAGAGGGTTACATTACTTGTTGTTAAGCCAAGTTAATCTTCAATATCTTTCCCTCGGGAAATTCTTTCGAGACGGTACATCCATTTAAACTAACAAGCCCTGGTACGGGTGAACCATGGTCTACTGCAGTAAGAATTATGGCTCCTATTTCTAGATTTCATGCACTGTCTGTCATGTACTGTTTGTCATCTGATCAATTCACTTTCTCCAAGGAGAGACTGTGTAGAGTGTTATTAGGGGAGTGAAAGTTCTATTGACATTGGAGAAGTTCAAGGGTAGATCAGAGAACCCAAATACTCTCCATATTTGGAATAATCCAACCTCTGACCTCTATTTGTTGCTAGTCTCTGGACGCAGACCTTTCTTTACTGTTCTACGAAAGTTCAATTGATGACTGCAATTTGAGCCATTTCTATCAATGGTTTGATTTACCCACTGATTAAAGGTAATGCAAAGTTTCTGGAAATTTTAAAAATGGATTGATAGTAATTCTTTAAAATGTTGATATATTTGGATGCCCCTGTGGATATATTACAAGCAGTAGAAAATTAAGCCCCTAAAACACTTCTGCTTTCGAGAAATTGAATAATCAAAAATTTACCGGTGCTCCCAGTAAATATAAAATGTTTCGAATAGCGCCTAAGGCCATTCCATTGTAGCTGCGATCATGAAAATCTCAGAATATGCAGTTCTGATATATAATTTCTAAATGGGAATAGCAATTGTAGTCAAGAAACATTGTTTTAGAGCTAAAGTAACATCAGTTTTGAGAGGGCGCTTTACAACATAAAGAGTTTATTATTTACAATTTCATTACTTTACTCTCGATTTAAACAGCGATTACGATCATTGAATATTGTAAAATCGCATAGGCTTTTAATATGTTCATTTGAACCAAATTCATGACCCCTTACCAAAACTTTGTATTACCTTTAACGACCAAAATGTTATTTGTTGCATTAAACAAAATCCTCAGCAATATTCTCAAACCAAGATCTTCTACATGTACATGTACATGTAGCAGAGAAGGCATACTCTTAGAATTGAAGCTATGAAATATTTATGAATTACTTATGAAGATTTATGATTTTAACCCCCCTCCCCCCATTTTAATATAGTTTCAAATTACAGGCACATGTACAGTACATGTACATGTAAGGGCGCGTTCATGCTTGATTTTGAAGGTAGAATGAGCGATCTGAAACGCTCATCGTAAACGCTCATCGTGATCGCAGTTCCACGGTGTAGCTGTTCATGCTTACTTCTCTGGCTCATCCAGGCAATTCTCCTTGTGTGGCCTTGTGTGACCTTCACTGTGCATGCTACGTAGACCCACTAGAGGTCAGTGCGTTGACCCCATTTAAACGCGTTTACAATTGTAAACACATCTTTTTGTGAGTTTACGATCGGCGTTCGTGATCGCCGTTTTTCGGTGATTCTACAAAAGTGAGCATGCATGTTTTAAACTAAACACGTAACAGATGCCTGATTCTGGCCGTCAAAATCAAGCATGAACGCGGCCTATATGTACAGTATATTTCCTGTGTGAATGATTGGAAGCATGTAAAGCACATATTTCATATGAATGAAGTGAATACATTTTGGCTGTGCTGGGCCTGAAAATGATTAAAATTATCGTTATCTCGGTTGAAATCGAGTCTAAAGTGATGAAATTGTAAATAATAAACTCTTTATGTTGTATAGCTCCCTCTCAAGGCTGATATTACTTTAGCTTTAAAACAATGTTTCTTGACTACAATCGACTGATTTAGTATTTCCGTTTGGAAACTATATATATTCTGAGATTTTTATGGTCGCAGCTACCACGGAATGGTCTTAGGCGCTATTTGAAATTATTGAAATTTACTGGGAGCACCAGTAAATTTTGATTAATTCAAAATTCTCGAAAGCAGAAGTGTTTTAGGGGCTAAATTTTCTAGTGCTTATACATCCACAGGGGCATCCAAATATATCAACATTTTAAAGAATTACTATTCATCCAATTTTCAAAATTTCCCAAAACTTTGCAATTTAAGACGGACCTAGAGTGATGTATTCAAAAGTATCGTGCATGGACTATAGACTAGGGATGCATACTTGAGGCAATATGAAATGAATATTCAACCCTCCCCTGAGGTCAAAATGACGACCATTCACCTGGCTAAGAGAGGAAACTTTCCACAAGAAGGCATCGTCCATGAGGAGCGTTACCAACCAGATTTCCTCTTCATGTACAAGTGGTGGCTACCTGTAGAATTGAAATGCAACCCCAGCCCTCAAGCACAGTAAATTCCTCATTCTTCTTGGTAAATAGTGGTAGGAATATCTTCTCAAGTATAGTAAGACATTATGTGCAATGTCGATCCATATATCAAGACTGAACACAATCAATGCCAGAGCATTGCACATTAAATGCCAATCAGTTTCACAAAATGTTGATACTGAAAGCATACACTGTACACTCTTTTTACTGGTATACAAAATGAGATTAGCTATGAAGTAAAGGTACATTTACTCAGAGTAATATTACACAGGAAGGATTTCATGTTGTGTCCTTAGATTAGATTAAAGGACTGCATTCACCAGCCATGAATTGTACAGGCAATCTCAATTTCTATTCACAGTTTTATCAAACAGGGTACATTGTAAATGTGTACCTTTATATAAAACCAAATGATTTTGTAAAGTATGATTTTGGTTGCATTACTGAAGAAATAGTCTGAAATGTTCAAAGTTGCATCATTTACATTTAGTAATTCATTCTTAATTCATTATCCAAATAGACCTGTATATTAAAGTATGGAGTTAATTCCGTATGCATTTAAAAATGTGCAGTGTTCTGGTGATGGTAGCCACAGAGTTGGACCTGCATTCATAACCATTAAATGGATCACACAAGAAATGTGTACAGATGATGCTGCTAGCTATTCCATTCTTTTCATTATTTTTAAATGAAGAATTACTCAAGTAAATGCTTCTCTCCAGATTTCAGGAATGGAATTATTATTTAAAAGAAGAGAATGAATAGTTTATCATGGAGAGATCTTTTTCCAGATTTAGTGAATTTTCTAGTTTCTAAAACCTATCAAGCTAGTGAAGAGAGCAACGAGATCTGAGGAGAATTCTCGGCTTGTGAATTAGATACATGTGTAACAAATTATACATACACTGTATAGTACGTAGGTTTCTATTGTACACGTAACAGGCCTTAAATTTCGTCATTTTTAGGGCAAGGCCAGTTTGGCCTTGAGTACCTCATATTTTGAAGGGCACCAAGGCCAAAATATTTTTACAAAAAGGGCATCGAGGCCAAAATATTTTACAAAAAGGGCATCGAGTATGAGGCCAAAAAAATTGATTCTACTTTTGTTAGATGTCATGTGTATTTTATGAAACTTGTGCGGGATCAATTTCCCATGACTTTTAGCACCAGCTTCTTCACAGAATGTATAGAGGTCTACGGTACATACAAACAAGGCGGCGGCCCGCAAGCCTTAGATTTAGCAGCCAGGAGCAAGGGGCAATTTTTTTTTTAAAGTTGCCCTTTGCCACAGGAATTTACCAGAGCAAGGGGCAATTTTCCAAAAACAGATAGGCCCCTTATCTAATCATAAGTTCAAAGAGAGTCTACAAATGTTAATTTCATAATGTGAATAGATCGAACGATCAATTTAATAACTTTTTAATCTTAACAATATGAACAGGAAAGATTGATTAAGAACATCAAACTTGCACATTAAACAGTATTTTAAAGTAACTAAAAATATTGATGAGCAAATGAATAAATAAATTGTCCATTTCACAAACATCGAAAGTCAGAAGGACCCAAATCAAAATCGCACCTCACACACAAACCTTCCGCCACTCTCTCGGTAGTAGGAGCAAATTTGAAGAAATTATCTTTTTAACTGTTGTATAGAAAGGTCTAGATAGGCCTAACTAATGAAATAAGATGTAAAAATGTCCTTATAGACATTCGACAGCTGAAAGTGACACGCTCAGCTCAGTTGCGTAACGTGCATTCACGAAACCAAAATCGTTCCTCGCACACACACTCTCGCCACTTTTGGTGGGAAGCTGTCGGGCTGGAAGTTTGCCAGCGAAACCGATGCACCCTCGGAGACTCGCAGCGCGTAATTTTACCGGGACTCGAAACGTTCGTCTTGGGAAGCTGGCGGGGTAGCTTTTTGAAGCGAGGTCGGCTGGTGGCAAAATGAGAGTAACTACGATCGAGAACATCGTAGGTGTTCTCAACTTATTAATAAGATAATTCTAAATTCTATTTGAGATAAAATAATAAACTAGACCTACAAACAAACCTCGACAGATCTCTAATGACTATTTGAATGCTTGTTTATTTCTCCATTTGACGATTTGTTTTCTTGATCCTGGCCTTTGATTTGTACGTACGTACGTGCGTGCGTCAACAGCATGCACCATAATTATGCATATCATGCGATCGCATGAACGTACGTGCGCTAGCGCATTGCCTATATAATAACAAAGGGCACATTTTCACGGCACTTGCGCCTTATTAAAGCACTAAATACGAAGCTAGAAGAGAGCTCGTGGGCGGCAAACTGTTCGTGATTCGTGTATTTTTACTGTTCTAATAATTTATGGGCGCATTTTCACGGAAAACACTTGCGCCTTGCCGTCTAGTTTTAGATGATTATGGGCGCAATTGGTGGTTTTATGTGCGCAAATTAAAAAAAAAAAGGGCACGTCCAGTTGGAAAAAAAGGCACGTCGGCCAGTTTGAAAAAAAGGGCACGGCCTTTTTGGCCGTGAATTTATCTTTTTTTGGGAGGGCACCGCGGCCAGTCATAGGGGCATCGACGGCCTGGCCGTCGATGGCCGTCGATTAATTTAAGGCCTGCGTAACCTGTAGGCCTACAGTTTAGAACAAATCCAATTGAGAGATTAAAGTCTAAATTTAGCAGTACAAAGGGCAAAGACCCCAGAGATAACCTAAAACACTACACTCCCTGTAATATGGGATTGAGATGCACTGTATCTCTGGTATACATCTAGATCTTTTATTTGATGGTATGAAAATGTACTTTTGAAAAACTGATATCACTAAAAATGAAAATTTGATTCAGTATCCGCCTGACCATATATGGTAATATGATGTAGTATTTCTCAAACTGGGGTTTTGCTAATGAAAAGTGAATATTGTGGAAATACCTGTTTTTAGTTGAAAAAAATGAGGCCTATACATTGTAACTATAAGAATATTTACTATAAAGACAAAATAAATATATTCATGTTAAGATGAGCAGAGTGTGGGGTTCAGGAAGTAATATGTGTTTAAAACCTGGATTCTAGTTGCTTTTCTTTCCTCTTCCTTATGTCTATTTTAAAGTTGTGTTTATACTGATTAAGTACTGTACATACATGTACACGTATAGGCCTGCACGTACATCAACGATTGACAGGAACTCGTAAACATCAGAACTTCCTTTACTATTAAAGCAATAACGTAAATACACTTGGAACATTCAACATTTTAATACCTTTACATGTACATGTCTATACATTTACATGTAGGTACATACAGTTGTACATGTATACCGTACATGTACAGTAATAGTATAGTCATCAATAGCTTAGCCAAAATTTCCTTTGGGTCTAATATTCAATATGTTTATTCTCCTTAAAAAAATGATGTGAAATGCTAATTTGAATTTTTGTTTTATGAGATGTGTACATACAGTATGAGATGTGGGCTTTATATGTAATGTGCATTTAGAAATGTAGAGTAATAGTAGATACATGTACATTTACATGTAGGTACATATAGGTACATATAGGTACATGTACATGTATGTACTGTAGGAACACTGTGCAAGGGAGTGGAATATTGTGAGGGAGAGTGAATGTGCATGTACCCTAGGCCCCCAGGCTAACAAGCCGGAAATTGAGTAGGTGGTTTTAAAATTAGATTTGGGGAAGTCATCCCTTACAGCTTTCTCTCCAGAACTACTCATTAATCTGATCATTAGGAATCCTCCATCATTAAAAGACTTGCTATAATTGGAGTTTGTATTTTGGGATTCATTATTTGAGGCATTCTAGGGGAAAAGGGACAAAGTTTGTTTTTAAAAGTAACATTCTTTGGAGATTGTGTCCATGCATACTTCAAGCTATTACATGTATGTTTGATGCATCAGTAGCTGATACTGTAGTCTCCTCTAGTTTTTAATGATGATTCTTTCCCTAATATATGACTTTGCATTATGATATGTTTTCAGTCTAATAAACAACTTTTAGCCAGTTTCTCCAAGAACAGAATTCCATAATAAGGACTCAGATTACTTTTAAAAGATCACTGTCACATTCAGACAAGTTCAATGTGCTTTAGCCTGAAGACACCTCGGAAGTCACCTTGTTTTTGCACTGGGAGTCTCTGTCAGATTATCTATTCTTCAAACTTGTCAGGGTCACCAAACTAAAAATACTCGGAAATAAACAATTTATTTATGAACTAGTTTCTCCAGATGGAATCTTTAAATCAATCATAAGCTACAGTAAAGAAAAGTTCAACGTGCTTGTGACAGAAGACATCTGCAAAACTCACCTCTCCTTTTTTGTTTGGGAAGCCCCTAACATCAGACACAATGTTATTACCCTTTTGACACTGATAACACGTAGGGCCGTTTATCTCAGATTTAACTTTGTTAAACGATCCCTTTAAAAGGGTAATAACATTATGTCTGATTTTAGGGGCTTCCCAACCAAAAGATGTACTCCTTGATAAAGTACCTTTTAGACAGTTTGTCTAAAAATTTCCTGAACAGAATTCAAGATATGAAAGAAATACTATCCCATCAGGCAGAAGACTTCTTTAAGAAGTCACCCTCCTTCGCTATGTAAACATGGTCATTGTGTGTGATTGTGAGGGCCACCCAACCAATTAACACAACTTGACACTTCTACAATGTCTACTTAGAGGTCGCTTGCTGCATGCTAGCCTCAGCGAGCATGCTGGGTAAACACGCGGGATGCTAATCTAAATTGCATTGGGAGGCTTTGTCAGATCATCTAGTTATTTCAGGGATACTATGTGTCTAGGTGCACAGGTTATCATTAATGCTGTAGTCTTCTTATCGTTCTTATTCAGGTCAGTCATGCCATTTGTAAGTATTTGAGAAGAAGAAATCTTGAATGATCTGCACCATTCACTATTTATAATCAATTTTAAAGATTAACTCCAGGAAAATGCCTTACTGTTGACATTGATACTATTGAGCGACACTCAAGAATAAATTAAATAAAATAAAATCAAGGGTTACTCAGCTATGATTTTATAGTAACTACTGCTGGATATTGCTTGTTCAAAGGGGGGGGGGGGGGGGGCTAGCCTCCTTTTTTTTACCCAATGTGGCATTCTTTAAATACACCCCCTCAAAAAAGAACATGCAAGTGAAGGGCCATTTACATTTGCATCCAAAAAATGCCAAACCAGAGCCCGACTGCGATGTTTCAGTGATGTTTCCAATGCAACTACGCTTTACTGGCAAAAATGCCAAGCCCAAAACATTGCAAACCACAGTGCGATTTTTTTTGGCGTGTTTATCATGCGCATTACCAACCAAAACACGCCAAAACATCACTGAAAAAAGAATAAAATTAATGAAGGAAGGAACTGGAAAGGCCTACACAGTGAAAGTTTAGTCTAAATTTATATGAAGCAAGATTACACAGAGTCACAGACGGTGACAGTGGTAATGATTGAATTACTTTGGTACATTGAACATGTTCATGTACTTTTTATAAAATCTATGATGTTAGAATTATTTATTTTATACTGGGGTATATGAACATTATTCATGTTTAATTCTTATTGAAACACCAACTGTAATTTTTCCTTATAAAACTGATATTTTGCAATAAATTTCTGGTATGTTTGTTTGTGTACACTCGCATATTATTTACAGATTAGAATGACGACCTTGCTGAAAAGGTCAAAATCATCTTTGAAAAATCAAAAGGAAGTCTAATGGTGGGGCAGATGGCTTTGGTAACCTTTTTGTAGTTTCTAATGTCACATGCAATCTCTATCTTGTCTTCACCCAAGAATATAGAAACCTAAACTAACAACCTGCGTTCAGACTCCCAGAATTCATTGTATCACTGAAGGAATCATGTACAGTTGTACGTGTAGTTTAAAGATAAAGACCAGTTATGGTCATGCGATTGCATTGTGAAAGAAACATTGTGGAATCGATCAGAAAGGTGGATCATCTAGCATATACATGTAAGTATTGGTGTGTACTGCAAGGTTTTGGAATCATCAAAAATTCAAAATGATAAGAAAATTGGCCCAGTCTTGGTAAAGTTACAAGCACTGTACGCAGAAAGATGTATATGGGACTACGCACACGTGCGCAACATGTGCGTTATATCTATCAGGCCCAAATAGATATAATAATTTACCAAATATATCAATTAGTAGGTGGTTTCACAGCAAAATTTGTATGATCACATATTAGTCAAAATATATTCTTTCACATGATTGGTAATAGGAGCTTCCATTTCATTTTTTGAGAGGGAGGGGGGGGGGGGGGGCGTTTCCAAAACTGGTTTTACCTTTAACGTTTGGTTATTCAATTTATTATGAACGTTAAAAGAAACAATGTATTAAAATGCATGTTTGAGCATCATTTTGAATGAAATCTGGATAAAGAATCAGGGTCCTGTTTTAGCCTGAACGTAGTCTTGTAAGAAAATCTAAACTGGGCGGGGCTTATCGTGAGCACGCACTGGAAATCGGCCAGCTGCCATGTCAATTGACCTGTTCAAAATTAGTTTCTGTATATGTTTTTTAAAGGGTGTTTTCTAGTTTAAATATAAACTCCTTTTGCTATACAATGATTCTTTAGATGTTTCTTTTGTACAAATTTCTTCAAAATTCTGTCTCGTCTGAACATGCTATTAGGGTCATTCCATCGGGTTGGGTCTTTTCAGCATTTTCACGTGTTTGAATGTTTAGAAGCTATTTACTCAAATTTAAATGTATTTTTAGAAAAATAAAAGTATGTTATATTGAAGAGTAATGTAGTACAGAATAAATAAACATGAAAACAGAAACTTCTTCATCATATTTTTTTTTTGGTGAGAGTTTTACTACCGATGTCTCAGCGATTTTGAGGGTGAAAGTTGTGACATGAAAACATGTCATTTTCATGAACTTATTTCTGGAAAAAAATTCATCATAATGCAATGTTTCCTACTTAAAACATGTCACCTTTAATACCCCTACTATGTCTGAGAAGCTCAAGTGAAATGTGCAAAAAATCGGCAAGTTATTCCATATTGAAAAAACACAATACCTACGTTACCAACAATGTCCTAGGCACTTTTTTCGTAACGGCGGTAATTCTAGCATTTTACACAAATTTAACAGGATATTTTCTCAGAAAGTTTCATCTTATTAGGAAGGTACAACCCCTCATGAACATATGTAAAAAGAATGATAATTAAATCGGTCGGTAAATATAAGAAAACAATTAATTTACCGCGAAAATCGGGCGCGATGTCCTTCGTAATTTGGTAACGTAGGTGTGAAATTACGGTGTTTGAGATATAAACCAGCCCGCTAGCTTCAGTTTTCGGTGTTAAAATGACCTGCTAGTTATTCACGAATGCGCAGAACATGTTTTTTGCCGAACTGCGACGACCTACCCCTACAGTGCAACCACAAACGTGAAAATGTCCATGTAACGTGGGGCAGCCATTTTCGCCCGTCAGCGCCCAAATTGGTATGTAATATGTTTTTAAAGTTATATTTATGGCCCGAATTATTATCATGGACAATGAAATTCCATGTTTTAAAAATGTAATTCCGTTTTAAATTGTGTTATTTTCAACTTAAACCGGTTTTCAAACCATCACATGTGAGTGAATATTTTACTGTTGTCCCACATACTGATATATGTGTTATAAAAAAACATGCAAAATCAATGCCGGACTTTTACCCTTAAAAAGCTAGTTTCTTAAACAGAAATTGAATTTTGTTATAAGAATCCCGTAAATAATGATATTAATGATGTTCCTACACCTCAGAATTTTTCTGACAAGTGTTAAATTAATTAATATTATTTATATGACGCCATTAATTGTCATTGAACAATGATGGCTAAGCCTAAGGAAAAACACAAGTTATTGAACATTGTTTCCTTCAAGTTAGGAAGTTCAATCTGAGACCCGAAATACCCAACTTTGGGGCAAAAAAGGGGGTTGGGGGTTAGGGTTGAGATAGAGAAGAATGGGCTTAAGGGGGAGGGCATGCCCCCCCCCCCAATTCAATTAAAATTGGATACATAATGTAATGAGCCTTTTTTTTAATTTTTTTTTTAATATAATAAATTAAATAATTATTGATCTGGCTCCCCTTTCCCCATCATCCAAAGGTTGAAGTGAGGGATAAGGGGCTTCAACACCTTCCCTCCCCTCCAAATAATGATAAATAACAAATATAATTTTTTAACAAAAATAATAATTTAGCACAAATATTTAGAGTAGAAGAAAAATTCATCAAAATGAACAACCAATAATAATACCTACTTCTATTTGGGCATGCAACGAGCCAAAAGTGAGGAACCTCCCTATCCATCTTGCAATCCTCTGTCTACATGTAGTTGTTCCATCCTTAATTCTTACAATTTGATTTTACTACAGATCTAGATAGAAGTACTTATAATTAGCAAACGCAACACACGTTTGAAATGAAAAGTCACAGAAACAATTTACAGTTTTGTTTTATTTTTATCTCATTTAATATTCTTTACTCATTGGTTTTTATTTATTTCTTTTAATGCATATTTATTAGATTGCTGCATCCATTTCATTCATGGCTCCTCTACCTCCCTTGAGGATTCAGCTCTGGCAGAGAGAGATCAAGAGAGCAGGCAAAATGACCAGTCATCGAAACCTTCCTGGAAAACAAAGATCTTTCCAATCTAATCACTATTTTGAAGAAGATATAAAGTTGATCATTGATATCTATCAATATACCTCTTGTATGAATACTGTTTTTTTTATTTACTGATCAATGGATTAAATATATTTCAGATGACTTTTAATGTAGTCTGTCATTTTTCAATGAGTATAAGAGGATAGTTACTCTCATATCATACAGATGTTACTCGGACATGATGTCCATGTAACATAGGTAACTGGAGGTGTTGAGGTGAATATAGACCATAAATCTTGCAGGTTTCCTTTCAATTGTGTTATCATCTCATTAAATATGTTTCATGCATCAATTAATTGGCACATTTCTTGGAATGTAGCCAAGATTTTCTATGCAAGAGAAAAGATTACCCTTTAGAACAAAATCATGATCTGAAAATTGCTAGTTCCTCATTTGTTTCATGTTTAAAAACTGATATAATGTTGCTGTGTTCAAGTTTTAAGTATTTTAAACTATTGCTCCCATCATCTTAATGTTTTCCACACACAAAAAATGTGGAGTTCAGACTGTGACAAAGTTTCAGATCAGAAAATAAATGAGCAAGTAAAAAAAGATGTCCCTGTAACGTAGGTTTTTTGTTGTGTCTGTTTTTTCATTTTAGATGAAAGTGTGTGAAGGAATACATACAATTGCAATGGAATCTATTGTAGGATTGGTGTTAGAAACAGGATATAACAATAAAAAAATTATTCACCAACTCTGAATTTTGAACCTTCATGTCACAATTTATGACCCAACCCGATGGAATGACCCACTACTGTCTCGTCTGCGAATGTACGTGTACATGTAACTTATATCTCTCTGTAGTAAATATTATTATATCTGCAGTCTAGCCTTTCTCTCAAATGAAATTATGGAGCTAAAGTGTTGACTTGCATTTGTGATGAAAAGAAGAGTAGTTTTCCTCAGTAAACCATGAAAATGTTTTCATGAACAGAGGTTGCTCAATACAGGATATTTTTGCATATGAAGGATGGACTGAAATTAGAAGATGCTTGCTTACAGGGACTAGTTAGACTTGGGGAATTATAAAATGTACTCTCCATAATTAAAAGCAAGATACAGTGAAACTTTTCTATAAAGACC
Source organism: Strongylocentrotus droebachiensis (assembly GCA_035222895.1). Classification (NCBI taxonomy): domain Eukaryota; kingdom Metazoa; phylum Echinodermata; class Echinoidea; order Camarodonta; family Strongylocentrotidae; genus Strongylocentrotus; species Strongylocentrotus droebachiensis. The sequence continues at coordinate 1,020,681 of JAVYIG010000049.1, read as the reverse complement.
ATCCAAGGGAGACAAGAAAAGTGGTCTTTAACCTTTAAAGGCAGGTGGTCTTTATTCGCAGGTTCCTTACATGTTTTAATGAGAAACCATATTCAAGGGAAACAAAAAATGTGGTCTTGCTACATATGTGCACATGTACATGTAGGTGGTCACTAAAGCAGGTTTGACTGTATAGGATAAGGATATGCAGAATGGCAGAACAATCCACTAATTTAATGCCATGCATGTCTGAAATACTTTATAAAAAAAGGAGAAACTGTGTGTATGTGAAGAATGTGAGGATGTGTAGTGACTTCATGTATACAGGTACATGGAGGTACATGTTTTCTTTTGATAACACGGAGAGCTTCATTCTGATCTTATGGTTAAAGAGAAGGTTGAGTTCTGGGAAGAGGTGAAAAATAATTTGTGAGCGTTATCATTCTTATTATGCAAGTGTGGAAGAACATCAGATAAGACACGTTTCCTGAAAAGCATGGCTCTTCAAATGCCTTTATATTCTAAATATGTCATGTAACTCGTAAAACTCGGGGGGGGGGGGGGGGTAGGTTTTTTATGCCACGTGTCTGTGTAGTCCCATATACATCTTTCTGTGTACAGTGTTTGTAACTTTACCAAGACTTGGCCAAATTTCTTATCATTTTGATGATTCCAGAACCTTGCAATACACACAAATTCTTATATGCTAGATGATCAACCTTTTCTGGTCGATTTCACACCGTTTCTTTCTGGTCATGCAATCGCATTACCAGAACTCAACTTCATCTTTAAAGCTACTTGTAACAAAGACTTTTGACAAATCATAAAGGCAATTTCAATTCAATTTCAATTTCAATTTTATTCATAAAAACACCATATAATTTATACAATCAAATATAAAAGTATTAAAACAAAATATGGACCTACAGAGGGGGTGATAACAAACCACAGAGGTTTTAACTTTGACCTACATGTAAACGAATGAAGTGATGAGCAACTGACAATGTCATCAGGAAGTTCCAAGTTTTAGAAGGAAATTCTTTATTGTATATTGTACATGAATATCCCACAGAACCTCTGTATAACTGAATTGGATGTTCTCTCAAATTCCATTTCTGCTGGTGGTAAATATGAATATATTGTATTTGCATCTTTATGAGGTTGTATCCTTCTGTCAACCGCAAATCACTTTCGCCCTCCGCAGCTTCTGTTTGCCACTAGATTGCTTAATTAATTGCTTTGTGTGCGCGCCATGCATACATCAATAGAAACAAATCAATTTCATTATTCCACTCTCATTTATAATATTACTATGAACTTAATGGCAAGCTTCATAATAGTCTGCGATTTGAGACTTTTTATTGATGGTGGTGCTGCAGTGGTGTAGATTGTAGATGGTAATACAAAGGTGATGATCACCATTTCATCTAATATTTAAGGGTGCATATTTATGTCTATGTATTTAGATTGTATATCTTTCTAACTGCTGTAATGTCTGTTTTATCAATTGACAAATGAAAAAAGTTAAGAGTTTAATGTTCATACTTATCTTCAAAATTGGTAGAATTACATGTAAGTACATGTACATGTGAGTGCCCCCCTTTCAATTTCTTACTCTTAGGCCCCCTTGTGCATGTAGGTGTGACCCAACGCAATATTACATCTTATCACGATGAATGTACGTCTACCCTCTCCAGATTGCAGATTGCATAGATACAGAGGTGTACCTGGGCTTTCTACTTATCTGAAAGTCCCCCTTCCGCTACCACTACCACTACCACTCCAAGTCCAATCTGTGGGATTCTTATGGAAGATGCATATTCTGACCAAACACTACATGTACTGGATTGGCTCTTAAATAGAGCATGGATCCCCCCCCCCCCCCCCCATCCAGCATCCATATCAAAATGTAACGAGGGACTTGGACTGCACATTATGACATATTCGTTACCCCATGTTTTGGTGTGGATCCCTAGAAAGTGTTTGTAGGGCTCTGTGTAGAATCCATCAGCATTGTACTGAGGGAGGGGTGCCCAACCAGCATCCGACACTGAGCTGTAAGCATCACAGTACCCCTTCCATCTCCAGCCAGAAGAAGCTGCTCCCTTATTGCATTATTACACGTTCAGTCCCAACCTACGCACTCTGGAAGCTCTGCCTGACTGTGCAACACACATTAGTACCTCCTAATGCTATTAGGCGCGTCTACCAGCAACTGTTTGTGGCAAGACATTGGTTTGTTTTCTTCACCGGATTACAAGCATATGGGAAGCTCAAACCCTGCTTTCAGACTTCTAGCATACATCGTATAGCTATCGTATATACTACATGTATACTATATTTCCTTGTCTGAACATTGCATGAAGAAACATATTATGATAAATTGTATAGTATCGTTCCAAACAAAAACTTGAATAATAATAATAATATAATAATCTTGATTGATATAGCGCTTAATATGGAATACTGTTTCTTAGCGCTTTACAGATATTGTTACCTTGGTCATCGGATTCATGCACGTACAATGTGCACCATCTCCACTCCCTGGGAAATATTCCTACCATATGGTCACCGTGAGGGCATACATGTACATTATTGTAGGCAGTTAAACACAATGATGCTTTCGTCATCCTACCGGATCCCTATTTCACTCCTGGGTATTGAGTGGCAAATGTAGATTAATGCCTTGCCAAAGAACCAGGGCCCTGCTCTGTGTGAACGTTGTATCGTACAAAATTTGGTATAACTTGACAAGGCTTATCCAGAGCACACACCTACGATTGGCATGTCAACTGACCTCATCAAATTAGTTTCTTTATCCAACCTTTCTTAAAATGATGCTCTTTTCTAGGCATTACGCTCTTTTCCTAATTTTCTTTATACAATGATTCTTTATTTCTTTAAATGTTTCTTTATACAAGTTTTGTATGAATTTCTTGTAGTCTGAACAAGAAGTCTGAATATGCTCTTATTACTCCTGGTTATTAGAGCCAGCACAGACGTTGGAGGGTGTTAATTGATCTTGGAGGTTGCGCCATACTGAACTATGCTTGGGGGTGATGCAGAACCTTCTCTAGTCCATACCTCAGATGCCCTGGCTCCCAGTCATGCATGTAATGCAGTCAATATAGCTTGGTTGTTGTGATATGTTAGTAGAGGGAGGGAAGGAGGGAGGGAGGGGGGGGGGGGGAACAGATAACTAGCAGCGTGTTTCCACAGAAAACATCGACACGGTATTTTCCGTGTCATACCGTGTCATACCGGGTCAGTTTTCCTGTGGAAACACAAGCGTGTCGGGTCGAGTCGACCGAGATGCGGATTATCAGATCCACCTCTGGGAGGTGGATCTTGACGTGTCGACCCCCACGAACTCCCTGTAAAATCTCTGTGGAAACACACAGCGACAAACCGTGTCTGGCGGAGCATCACCACTGCAGCGTGATTGGTTGAAAAATACTCTGAAATACGCGTATACAATAATATGTTTATATACGCGCTGTACGTAACAATGGCAAATGTACGTCACAATAGAATAGCGTGGAATCCTGTGTAGATCTGAATCCACGATCGAGGTCAAAGGTTGAATCTTGACTTCCGATTGACACGGCATTTTCCTGACTTGGAACACGGAATCGGGGCGAATCGGAATGCTGTGCTCTGTGGAAACAGATTGGTTTAATACCGTGTCGCCGCGACACGGTATTTCAATCCGGAAAAGATAATCCGGGTTCCACTTTTTTTTCTGTGGAAACACGCTGAAAGATGAATACATTATATTACATTAGATAAACAGGGAGTGTCAGAGAGAGAGAGAGAGAGAGAGAGAGAGAGAGAAAGACAGATAAAGTGAGAGAGAGAGAGAAAAAAAAAGACAGACAGACAGTGAAATAGAGAAGATGAGAAAAGGAGAGATGAAGAAAGAGGATGGGCAGACAAAAAAAGTGAGATGTGCATGTACCTGTATGACCTTTTCTACAACTTGTGAATTGTAGTCTGAGCCCGTGATGAAGGCTACGGTTGATGAGTTTTGTTCAGTTGTAGATTTAGGCATTTTCACATTCGAGTGCTCCAAACATTAAAAATGTACCATTAGTGTGGGACCGTAGGCAGTCATCTAAATGACTGTAAATACAGCTATGTTAATGTTTTATTCTATTGAGATATTATCTGTAAGATTCTGTAGGTGCACATACATTACAGTAACATTTTCTTATCAAGAGAGTTTGTCAATGCAGGTTTATGTATTTATCAGCCTTTTCACACACAGCTAAAATTCATCGTATCTAGAGATGATTAGAATCATCGTAAAGTTTTAAACATGTTTATAGACAAAATTTCCCAGTGTGAACATCGTTTATACGATGTTGGGATAGATACGAAGTCGCGATCCATACGCCCCTAAAAGCAGGCTGCAGATACGAAGTTCGTATCTAGTGAGCTTGACATTTTGTGTGTGAAAGGTTATTCGTGTTTAAACGTGTTTAAACTGGATGGAGCGTGCGCTTTGATTGATATGACATGACCTTCAATGCGCAATGGCACTACTGCGCATTTTACGAGCAGCAGTTAATCACGAAACGATTAACGATCGCACCGAAATTTCTGTGTGTGAAGGGCTCGTGATTAGTTTAAACACGTTCGAAACACGTTTATACTAGTCATGTTTATAGAAATTTAGCTGTGTGTGAAAAGGCTGCTAGTCATGAATTGAAGCCTCCTGACAGTCCGGACAGTCCTGACTAGCCTTTGGAGTCATCTGAAATAAATGTTCAAATGACTGTCTTTTACTAGGCTTTAGCTGGGGAGAAATTAAGCTCTTCATGAAAAGTGCAGAATTAGGAGAGTCTGCACATTTTATTGGCCGCTGGCGCAAAGTCAGGATATTTGGAGTCGTAACTGATCCAATGCTCGGTATCAAAATTGCCAATTTCATCCCAATCAGATTAGGAGTGAGACAATGAAGGTCAACGAACTGTTGTAAAAAAGTTCACAACGTGTACTTGTCCTGTCTCTTAAAGATTTTACCCAAGTTGCACTTCACTGGCAAACTACAGGCCTGCCTTCAGTGTATATACTATAAACGTGGTAATATTTGCGGTGCTTTAATTTTCATGGATTTTGCATTAATGTTGGTGGCCGTAAATTTTAGAACTCGCGAAAAATATAAGCATGACTTCTTATGCGTGTTTTGAATGGGCTGAATTGCGTGCAACGCCAATTTAAGAACCCACGAACATGTTTTGAGGTAGCTCGGTGCTAATCACGCAGAAATAACAGCGTTTACAGTACATGTCAGAAAAGGAATGCCAATACAGATTGTGTGTAGGGAGAGTATCATATTTGTTATTTGATATGGATGTTTACTGCAATTAGTTTCAATGCAATCAACATCGAAATTGAAACTTTGTTGGTAAATGATACATTTATAATGTCGATTGTTGAGTGATTGACTAAATAAAGTAGAATTTTATTGAGATAAGTTGTTATCAATTATGAATACTTGTAGACCTCCCACATGTGAAGCATACTATCAGTTTGGAGGAAGACTGGTGTTCCATGTACATTTATCTCATTAATGGTAACTTTAAAGTCTGTCTGCACTAGATTAGACGTCCCTGCATGGTCCCTGACAGGTGGTTATCTTATCAAATCAGCTTTTAATTAACATACAAAAGGGGACCATGCACGGGGGACCAACGGTCACTGAATAGTTTGTTTGCTATATACATGTACATGTAGAGAGCGCAAGTAGCTAAAAGTAGTGCAGTGGGGCTTTATTTAAAACACAGAGTTAATTAACACCCTTCTGGCTCTCAACTGACAATATTATAGTTAGCTCAGGAAAGTAGTCATGTACAGTTAACTAAATTATTCATAATTTCATACCTCTGGTAAATTTGATGTTTCCTTTTTTTTTTGTATCTCAAGAATGAATGGTGAACTGATGGAATAGAGCCTTTGTTGAATACTTTTAGATGTTACCTTTAACATGTCATATTCTTAAGAAACATAATTCGGGAAAATCAATTTTTCACATACTTGAAGAATAACAAAACTTGGTGAGGGTATAAATGATTTAGTCGTTAACTGTATACTGGTAATCTGGTATACATAAATAAATGTATGAACAGTGTAAGCCATGCCTTGTAGCCATGCCTTGCAGTCGTAGTGAAGTATTCTGTATTCTACAAGATCGTAAGCCGCTTGAGATTCTAAACCTTCCCAATTCGAACCACATTAACCTTAATGAAGCAAAGCCTGGCTCCGAAACCATGGAAAGGTCTGCATTAAATCAAATAGAATGCTTACTGAAAGTGGATGCCTTAAAACACTCAATTATTGTTATGCATGAGTTTGAATGCAATTCATGTCTATCCTTTCATTGTGCATTTAGAATGAATGTAAGCTAGTAAGACTTGACATGATCGTGACCTTGTGATATTTGAACGTTCACCTTACATACTGTAAAACAAGAAACTGTAATGAAATTCAATTTTCATGAATTGTAAGCTACGATATTTTTTGTTTACTGAAAGAAACTTTCACAAATAATTCAGTGTTGTGTCAGTTGTTATTCAAATATTTCATGGACTTCACAAATCTGAACCACTTGTGAAATTTACAAATATTTCATGCATACAAAAGTGTTCTGGCTGTACAGTCTTGGACTACATGTATATAATAACTGTCCCTTTTTTAACTGAAGGTTTTACATATTTTGTTCTTGAAAGAAAAAAGTCATATTATATAATATTTTTTCTTCCTTATTCCAGGGGTCCATTCAGTGAAGTACGACGATGTATTCATAGAGACACGGGTCAGCAGTTTGCGGTCAAGATAGTGGATGTGGCCAAATTTACATCTAGTCCAGGACTCAGCACAGAAGGTAAATAATGATGGTGATGATGATGATGATGATGATGATGGTGGTGGTGGTGGTGGTGGTGGTGGTGGTGGTGGTGGTGGTGGTGGTGGTGGTGGTGGTGGTGGTGGTGGTGGTGGTGGTGGTGGTGGTGGTGGTGGTGGTGGTGGTGGTGGTGGTGGTGGTGGTGGTGGTGGTGGTGGTGGTGGTGGTGGTGGTGGTGGTGGTGGTGGTGGTGGTGACGACGACGACGACGATGATAATGATGATGATAGGCATGATTAAGATATTGATGATGATGAAGATGATGATGATGATGATGATGATGAAGATGAAGATGAAGATGATGATGATGATGATGAAGATGAAGATGAAGATGAAGATGATGATGATGAGGAGGAGGAGGAGGATGATGATGATGATGGTGATGATTAAGATATTGATGATGATGATGAAGACGATGAAGATGATGATGATGATTATGATGAAGATGATGATGATGATTATGATGATGATGATGAGGGTGATGATGATGATGATTATGATGATGATGACAATGAAGATGATGATGATGATTATGATGATGATGATGCATGTACATCACCCTTTCTATTACCAAATTAACATTCAGGGTATGTCGAGGAACCAGTTTATTTACAGAAATATACAAAGTACATGTAGCTATTTAAAGCTATTTTTTTTACCATAGTTAAATTCTGAGAAACTTGATAATGCCCTGTGCAAAGAAGTCAGTCAAACTACAGCCATAGCCTATTGAGCATTTGTTTAAATGTCACCGCATTTTACATAAGCGATTAGTTTTATTTTCAAAATTCTGTGATAATTTCGTAAAAAATAGCCAGAGGCAAAACATCCATTACCAAATTTTGAAGATGGACAATTTTGGCTTGATCTTGATAATTTCATATATTTCCCACTTGCTTCAGTCCCAGAGGGGCATTTCAACCTTATAGCTTTCGGCAATTTTAATGCGCAGTTGCATTCCCAGGCCTGATATATACTTCACAGTTATCACCATACCGATTCATCTACATGTAGGATGGGTGCTTTATATTGTCATCTTACGAGCACTGGTGATGATGATGCAAAAAATATATAAATAGGAAGTCCACTCTGGTAATTAAGTGGATTGTAATTCATTCACCAGTGATTTTTGAGCTTTCCAATCTTATTTAAAGTTTTTAAAAGCGGTAGAGCGCTCACTTTTCCCATATATGTCTTCTCATTGAGTGTAGGGCAATGCCTCACAATTCTCTTAATACATCAGAAAACTGCTGGGCAGGGAGACTAATGGGTAACCCAGAAAAATCCGCTATCTTTTGATCAGCTGGTTCGTAGCAAATTGTGAGAATCCTTCATTGCTGGACATCTATTAGCTCTCATGGCTCTAGAGGAAGGGTAGCACGACTGTATACAGTAAGAGATAGATTGAATAGAAAGATATATTACACTGGGATATATTGTCTGTTTAGAGCCAAAAGGGGGTTAGCCCTATATCATTTTGGCCTTCAGGCTCCAAATGGATCAATTATATGAGAGGAAGTAAACGGATATAACTTAAGCTATTGTGGTATTTAAATTATAGTTCTGGTACTGCTACCACCATATACACTGTATAGGAAATTGAAGATTAATTTTTTGCAGTCGGAAACAATATAAATCCCTTAGAATAGTTGCTATTGTGTACAAGATGCTCTGTTTACTCGCTTGTAAAGGATTGCAATGTCTTTTGCTTCTCAATATATCATTATAGGCTGTGAATGGAATTATTTAATTCCATCTGAAAATGCTCAGTCATCATTAGTCATACATATCATCCATGGTAACAACAAAATATACTTTTGCCGTCAGCGAATGAGAAATTCTTGCAGAGAATAGAACCATTAGCTTAATTATCAAAGTCAATACACTATACACTGCATGGAATCTATTTTGATATTAAATCATTGCCATTGCCGATGACTATGAAAAACAGGGAGATTGCTAAATTACTTAGGGTGCGTTTAATCGACACTTTTTCACCCTAGAATCACGGTTTCTAAAGACGTTTAGTTTAAAACGCAATTGCGTTCAAGCGATTTTTCGTCGGTCGTAAAAATAAACGTCTTTGAAAACACAAACATGAAACGCTGAAAAAGATGCGTTTTGTATCATGATTCAAAAGAATCACGGTCGCTAAAATTCGATTGAACGGACAGAGTTCTCAATCATGATTGTATGACGAAGCCTCTTCCGGTTTGGGAAAAACTTTCTGTCTTTCCTTATGTTATTCTTTGTTTCTTTCTTCTATTCTTATGTTATTCTTTGTTTTTTTTCCTTCTATCACCTTTTCTTATGTTATTCTTTGTTTTATCATTCTATCATTTGCTCTTTCTGTCTTTCCTTATGTTATTCTTTGTTTTTTTTCCTTCTATCACCTTTTCTTATGTTATTCTTTGTTTTTATCATTCTATCATTTGCTCCTTCTGTCTTTCCTTATGTTATTCTTTGTTTCTTCCTTCTATACTTATGTTATTCTTTGTTTTTTTTTTACTTCTATCACCTTTTCTTATGTAATTCTTTGTTTTAAGCATTCTATCAATTTCTCTTTCTGTCTTTCCTTATGTTATTCTTTGTTTCTTCCTTCTATCATCTTCTCTTATGTTATTCTTTGTTTTTATAATTCTATCACTTTCTCTTATGTTATTCTTTGTTTTAATCATTCTGTTACTTTCTCTTTCTATCTTTCCTTATGTTATTCTTCGATTCTTCCTTCTTTCACCTTCTCTTATGTTATTCTTTGTTTTAATCATTCTATCACTTTCTCTTTCTGTTCTTCCTTATGTTATTCTTTGTTTCTTCCTTCTATTTTGATGTTATTCTTTGTTTTTTCCTTCTATTACCTTCTCTTTTGTTATTCTTTGTTTCTTCCTTCTATTCTTATGTTATGCTTTGTTTTTTCCTTCTATTACCTTCTCTTTTGTTATTCTTTGTTTCTTCCTTCTATTTTTATGTTATTCTTTGTTTTTTCCTTCTATTACCTTCTCTTTTGTTATTCTTTGTTTCTTCCTTCTATTCTTATGTTATGCTTTGTTTTTTCCTTCTATCACCTTTTATGTAATTCTTTGTTTTAAGCATTCTATCACTCTCTCTTTCTGTCTTTCCTTATGTTATTCTTCGATTCTTCCTTCTTTCACCTTCTCTTATGTTATTCTTTGTTTTAATCATTCTATCGACTTTATCTTTCTGTCTTTCCTTATGTTATTCTTTGTTTCTTCCTTCTATCACCTTCTCATTCTTTGTCTTATTATTGCGATCTATGCTCAAAACAGCAGTCGACAGTCGGCCGTAGACAATTCCAGAAAGCGCGCGCCGAAGTTCCTGGGCCATACTGCGCAGTGTGATGCGCAGTGGTTTGGCTCGCAATGAGCTAGAATCAGCGTTGATGAAAAATCGCTTGAACGCAAACCGCAGTGACCTTGCTTTTTGTAACGGCGTTTTGAATTGTGATTCATGTTTGTGATTCTAGCTTCGAAAATTCGATTGAACGCACCCTTACACTCAAAACGATTCAAAATGTTGAAAGCCTCTGAGGCTGGAAATGTATTGTGTACAAATTTTGTAGCTCAAAATAAAAGCTATGTTCACGTGGGACCATTGTAGTTTGAAAGTTTAAGTTTGCAAAACCTTGAAGTTATACACAAGGATCCACTAACAATGATGATAGTTCACAAGGGGCAGAAGGAATGAGTATTCAAAGTTTTAAACTACACGCCGGGGAAAGCATTTATTGTGGGTAAACTAAAAGCTGGTGTAACCTTGAAATTTAATTGCAGCCGCTTGACTTTAAGTTGGCCTGTCCTCATCAGCTCGAGTTTGCCAAATAACCTGATATTTTCAGACTCTGGATATTATCCTGAAGCTCGAAATTGCGACTTCACCAGAGCGATACGCTCATCGCAAATTAGCTCGCTATTTCCCAAAAAGCGGGATATTTTGGAAACAAGACCAAAATTTCTTGGGATATTTTCTCGACCAAATATCTCGCTAATTGCAACTGCGGGCTGATGATCGGGATAGTTAAAATAGCAGGTTATTTGGCAAACTTGAGCTGATGATGACAGGCTTAGTGAGAACCCCTTGTTCCTCGTTGTTATCGTGCTACCTTAGATTGCTTGTGGTTTGTACCTTTGAATAAACTTCAGTTTTGTAATCTGCACAGGCCCTAACTAAAAGATAAGTTTGAAGTTTAAAACCGATTCCTAAACTTAACGGACTGTCGTGTGGACCACACTAATGGCTAGTCAGAAATAATGACCCTCTAAAAGTGGAGGCTGATAGAAAATGTTGATGGACATAACAGAGACGATTCTTAACACCTCATTACCTCTTGTATAGCTATAGGAGCATCTCTATACTCTTTCACACCAAAGCTTGTGTCAACTCTATACCCCATTCACATTGACCCGGTCGCATTAACTCCAGTTTAGAGTGGGTATAATGGATCCACCTGAAAAATTGCATTTTAAGAGGCTGTTAAATAAATAAGAGATAATAATATATGGATTATAGGGGTTTTGAATCCCATCATATTTACTAAAACTTGATTACAAGGACAAACAATAAAAAGCACAAGGATGGCACAAAGATTTGGTCTGAGGATTACTTAACTCTTGCCGTCACTTTGAAAATAAAAGATAATTTCATGAGTGTCCTTTGCACATGGTATTTTTATTGTCATTTTGATGGTTTTTCCACACAAGACTAAAATAAAAGAGGAAGCTTACAAATTAACTAAAGCTAGGGTAAGAATTAGGTAATTTATGTAAAGCACACTGATATTTTTTAGGACAGAAATTGCGCTATATACATTGTAAGTGGTTCATGTTAATATTATGTTACCATTACTCAACATTCTCTGTAATTAATGCTCTTGATTTGAAGACAATTCAAGAACTCTTCATCAAATCATTATGATACCACTTCTAATTCATCCAGTAAATGCTACATGTATATGTGGATGTGAACAGAATAATGGAGATCAAGAGTCGGTTTTGAAGGTCACAAACTAAATAAATAACCATACTAATCAAGAGTTCAGAGTCCATTCATTATCATACCAATGCTAATTGCATCCAGTAATAATTAATTCATGTAAACGGGTTTAGAGCAGGTAATGATTTTCATGTAAACGGGTTTAGAGCAGGTAATGATTTTCATGTAAACGGGTTTAGAGCAGGTAATGATTTTCATGTAAACGGGTTTAGAGCAGGTAATGATTTTCATGTGAACGGGTTAGAGCAGGTAATGATTTTCATGTGAACGGGTTAGAGCAGGTAATGATTTTCATGTAAACGGGTTTAGAGCAGGTAATGATTTTCATGTAAACGGGTTAGAGCAGGTAATGATTTTCATGTGAACGGGTTAGAGCAGGTAATGATTTTCATGTAAACGGGTTTAGAGCAGGTAATGATTTTCATGTGAACGGGTTAGAGCAGGTAATGATTTTCATGTGAACGGGTTTAGAGCAGGTAATGATTTTCATGTAAACGGGTTAGAGCAGGTAATGATTTTCATGTGAACGGGTTAGAGCAGGTAATGATTTTCATGTGAACGGGTTAGAGCAGGTAATGATTTTCATGTGAACGGGTTAGAGCAGGTAATGATTTTCATGTAAACGGGTTTAGAGCAGGTAATGATTTTCATGTGAACGGGTTAGAGCAGGTAATGATTTTCATGTAAACGGGTTAGAGCAGGTAATGATTTTCATGTGAACGGGTTTAGAGCAGGTAATGATTTTCATGTAAACGGGTTAGAGCAGGTAATGATTTTCATGTGAACGGGTTAGAGCAGGTAATGATTTTCATGTGAACGGGTTAGAGCAGGTAATGATTTTCATGTAAACGGGTTTAGAGCAGGTAATGATTTTCATGTAAACGGGTTAGAGCAGGTAATGATTTTCATGTGAACGGGTTAGAGCAGGTAATGATTTTCATGTAAACGGGTTTAGAGCAGGTAATGATTTTCATGTGAACGGGTTAGAGCAGGTAATGATTTTCATGTGAACGGGTTTAGAGCAGGTAATGATTTTCATGTAAACGGGTTAGAGCAGGTAATGATTTTCATGTGAACGGGTTAGAGCAGGTAATGATTTTCATGTGAACGGGTAAGAGCAGGTAATGATTTTCATGTGAACGGGTTAGAGCAGGTAATGATTTTCATGTAAACGGGTTTAGAGCAGGTAATGATTTTCATGTGAACGGGTTAGAGCAGGTAATGATTTTCATGTGAACGGGTTAGAGCAGGTAATGATTTTCATGTAAACGGGTTTAGAGCAGGTAATGATTTTCATGTGAACGGGTTAGAGCAGGTAATGATTTTCATGTAAACGGGTTAGAGCAGGTAATGATTTTCATGTGAACGGGTTTAGAGCAGGTAATGATTTTCATGTAAACGGGTAAGAGCAGGTAATGATTTTCATGTGAACGGGTTTAGAGCAGGTAATGATTTTCATGTAAACGGGTTAGAGCAGGTAATGATTTTCATGTGAACGGGTTTAGAGCAGGTAATGATTTTCATGTGAACGGGTTAGAGCAGGTAATGATTTTCATGTGAACGGGTTTAGAGCAGGTAATGATTTTCATGTGAACGGGTTAGAGCAGGTAATGATTTTCATGTGAAATGGATGTGGATGATTTATAGACCAATCTCACCCAACCTACCATACTGTCACACCAAATTAACGAGTGAAGGAAACCAGCTAGCTTAGAGCTCAACAAAGAAATAGCCATGCATACTTAAAACCTTATGTCTCCTCTCCCTTAAAATGTTTAGAGTCTCCATATTTACTGCAGTCATCTCAGATGAAATTTTGTTGAAGGAAGAATAATACAGGATCAGTTATCAGGAGGCCTACATGATATATTTTTTATCTTATATAGACATAACAAATGAGGAACTTTCTATACAGTAGTTTGAATCCAATTTCAGAGTTGTGGGAATTTTTTACTCTTCAATTGTAGATAATTATAAAATACTCTGTCTTTGTACAATATATGACAATTTAAAATACTTTAAAAATTGTCCTTCAGAATACTGTTATACGCATGGCAAAAGGGTGAGAACATGACTTTTTGTAAAAATCATACAATTTGATGATTTCTGAATTCAAGGATAATGACCATGGGCTTTAAAGGTAGGCGTTACTACTGCAGCTAGAAGGGATTAGACCACACAGCGAGCCAGCGAGGTCACTGTAACAGGTGGCTATCTCATTAACTCAGCTCTCATTTAACATAAGAAAAAGAGGATCATGGGGGACCAACAGGCACCGATTTGGGAAGTTTTCTATATAGAGGGAGCAAGTAGCTACAAGTAGGACAGTGTGCCTTTAATGTGTTAGATAGATTTTTTTTTAAAGAAAGGATGCGAGCTGACGGGTTGCTCACGTACACCCTTCTACTGTCACTAGATGAAGTACAGTATAAGTATAAAGCTTTTTATATACTGCAACCTTGAACACATAAGTGAGAAAGTGAAGTTATACTCCAGAGTTCTTTGACCTTGAAGACACAAGTGAGTGCATGAAGTTATATTGAAGTCTGACTGACTCACACTCTAGATATCTAAAGCTGATGTGAAAGTAGGCTATTGTGGGGCAAGGCAGTAGTCTCTACACAAGGCTTGTACACAAACTGACCATGAATTTCTGATATTTTACGAGCTTGTCTATTACCCAACTCTGAGTCATATACCATAATTTTGTTTCAAAAGAAAATTCAGAAAAAGATGGAAAAAAAAATTCCAAAAGATTTTAAGAATATATGTACATGTATTTCTATGATGCACAAGATGAAAGGAGGGACAAATCAAACTTTCAAACTTATAATACTTGATACAAGAAACATCTTCGCCATTGATTTTACAGGACCATAACGTTAGAACTGCTATTGTTCCTTTTGTTAGACTTCTGAGTAACAAGAATCATGTTAGGCTATCATGATGTAGTGTATACTAGATGTGAACTGATCAATTTAAAACAGCAGGTGTTATCCTTACTACATTGTAAGAAGCCTTGAGCAAGAGGAAGTTGTTTTGATGAAGGAAAAAATACTCTCACGAAAGGTCATGTTCTTCTTCATGTGAAACGACACATCTTATGATTAAAGTCAAGATGAACATTCAGGTTTTTTTTCTTTAAAATGGGTAAAGACTCTGTAATTAGCATTTTGTAGGTGGAGGTTTCCCTGTGCTGATGCATATAGCAAACACAGGATTTTGAAGAAAGTTTATATGTGACATCTCTAAATCAGATTGAATTAAAATACATGGACACTTATCTGTGAAATATGAGGCACAGTATACAGTACCTTCCCAGCTATGCATTGTCTTGACCAAGTCTTTGTAGTTGTTTTAGTTTCAATGACACCTATTGTACAATTGTGCATATTGAGCTTTCATCCTCCATGTATTTTAAGGTTAGCTTCCTCTGCCACATACATGTAAGGAGATGATGAAATGATGGTGAATTGAAATAGTCTATGAACTCCAGACTTATAATAGAAACTATTTTAGTAAGGAGGGGTAAATAAATTATTTCCCCTGGGACCCAGGCTAGAAACACACGTCACAGAAAAAATGGACTGGTTCAATTGGAAGAGTATGCACTAAATAGAGCCCCAGACCATCCCCTGTATAGGGCCTAAAGTTATTATCCAATAAATGTGGATTTCCCATGTGTACTATAATGAGTTTTCAATGCGTCGATATGAATGCTCTATAATTCTCACAGCCAGCCATGGAAGGGAGAATGGTGTAAGAGGCCAGTTTGTACAGAGTAACTTTCACACCATTCTCTTAACAGTGGTGTACATACAGTAGCATTTCATATATTGAAATGTTAAACTTTGCTACAATTTGTATTTTGATTTTTACAGCATTTATTCCTATATGATTTTTTGTGCATGTTCATATACAGAACAGTGTATTGTCCATAAGGCCTAAAATAAAAACTTGTTGTATTGCCCTTTGGGTCGGTCGGTCGGAAAAGTTTTTTTTTTTTTAAAACTTTTTTGTTGTTGCCCTCTTTGGGCCAATATTTTAAAGTTTAGAATGTGTTTTTTTTCCACCCTCTTCTGGCTGATGTTTCTCAGTTTTTTAATTCAGGTGTTTTTTTTATTAAGCGTCATCATTCCATTCATATCTTTTTCACCTCATAATAATCCATGGTTTGCAATGTTATGTTGTTTGAGATGTTTACGCTAGTAGGATTTTGAAACTAGGGCAGAAGACAAGTGAGAATTTGGGAATGATTTGATTTCATGCATTTATATCACATTTATCCCAACAAACAAAATACATATTTTTAAATAAAAAAATCTAAAATAAAAAACGGTTAAAAAAAAAAAAAAATGCCGTCCGTAGATTTAAAATTTTTTGGGTCGGTCGCAAAGGGCAATACAACAAGTTTTTATTTTAGGCCTAATGACAACATGTACATCTACATTCAGAAGAAAATATATATTTTTAGCCTTTTCTTCATAAAATGGTCCACCACTTCTTTATTAAAATGGTCCACCCCCTCATCCGATCAATTTTCATTTTGAAACAGAGAATGTTGTAGGCCTCCAGAATAAAAGGATCATGAAGAGGCATATTTACTTTGACCAGTTCAAAGTATAAATGTATGCCAAAACTAGAATGGCAATGACAAAAATTTGTATGAATCTGTATATAGTGTGGCATTGCTTTATCAGGTATCACAGATAATGTTTTTATCAAAATGTAATAGCATTCAGAGGTCAATGTAACGATCATTTCGTAATCTACAAATATACTTGTAGTCCCTATTATGCCAACTTCAAGTACTGTATGGTATAACTTGACTGAAATATTGCAATCATGGCCTGCCTCCAATAAATTTAGTTCATGATATTTCAAAAAGGTTCATTCTACTAAAAGACGAAATAAAAACCAACTCTGTAGCAGTTTAGGAAGTATGGTAATGTTTTCCTTCCCATTAACTAAAATCAGACATTATTCCAATCAAGAAAATTTGTATGGTCTTTATTAAGACACATGTAAGAGGAAGCCATGTAAAGTGTTACATATATTTGTTGATTTGGCAGATAACACTTAGAAACCCCACTGACGAGCTAAGCAAACAATGAAAGTGTTGCGTATTTAAAACACTCCTAAAAGATTTCAGATGCATTGATTGCCACTTCTGGTTGATCTACAAAGTGCTGGTATCAAAAGTGAGGTTCACACGGCAGTCCCTAAACTTAAAGGTTAGGTTGTGGTTTTAAACTCTTAAAGTTATCTTGTAGTTAGGGACCGTATGGGCACACCTGTGGTTACGTAACTTAAAGAAGTTAGCACGAGGTGGAAGCGTGTCCTCATGCAAAGTTAAGTGCTGTGCAGATGTAAGTACCCTTGAGATTATACCAGCATGTAGTTAAAGTGAATGCTTTCCTTGGCTTGTAGTGAACTTTGAAAACTCTTTCATGTGAGCCTTGGATGGTGGTCATGTTTATTTCTTCAAGGTTTCATAAACTTAAAGTTAAAAACTATGATGGTTCCTTGTGAACATAGCTATAGTAATTGTAATCAGAGAGGAGGATGAATGTGTGTGGGCACAGGGAATAAGGTATGTCAAGAGAAAGGGATGCATTTACTAAGTGCAATTACATTACATAATACATACAATTTTTGACATTCCTTTGAAAGTGGAAAATAAAATTTAAAAAAGGTACCATAGTGTGAAATTCTGTCCTGAAAAAAGTTTATACCTGTAGATCTGTGAAATCAATTCTACAGAATTATGTGAGACTTCAATATATATGTGAGGCATTACCTATTATACTTTCTATTGCAATTGTTCTTTTAAAACAAATTATTGTAAGGAGATGAAAGGGGGAGGATGGGCTGGAGATTGATAATCCTAACTCTATTAATAGACCAGTTCACACAGGTAGTGCAGTCATCTCTAAATAAATGTCAATGCATTGAATTATTTAATGAGTATATTGTTTGCTTTTAATGATGGGAGGAAAGTGATGAGGGATTTAAGCCGAGCCAATTTGCAGAGTATAAAGCTGAGTGAGCTGCAGTAAAGGGCAGTCATGAAAACTATCTCTAATCGGATGTGAAATGTCAACAGAGACGGTGGAAAGCTAAATAGCAAGATAGAAACTAATAATTTGCAGATACGATGCACAATGGCAAAGCTGGTAGTAGAGAAACTCATAATCCTTCATCTTTAGTGTGTTTGTGCATGTATTATAAGTGGTATTGGGGGAGTAATCATTGTCAATGGCTCTAGAGAACATTGAAGATTCTGGGTACGGTGGAGATCCATTGCTCTGCTCGTTGGAGAATGTATTGATCAATCTTTGAAAAATCTTCTAGAAAGTGTTTTTGTGTGTGTCTTAAAAAAAAGGCTCTATAAGTAATGTAATTCCTATAATAAAATTAGCCAGGACAAGTAGAAATATCTTGTATTTTTAGATGAAAATCATCATTATTTTTTTCAAAGGGTTGTCATTCAAAGAACAGTATCATACCAGAAAGGAAAGAAATACTGCAATGTCTCTGAATTTCATTTTGCATTAATCCTTTAACAGTAACTATAAAACAAACCCAAATTATATTGACAAGTAAATTTTGGCTATTAAAGGAAACTAATAGTGCTGTGAGAAGTTGTGGAAGAATACAAGATCCCTGTGTTATTTCACCCATTAATGGGTAAATTCATGTCACTTTGAATGTAACTTTTATTTCTTTGCTCTCTTTAGTTTAGAGGTAGATAAACTAAGCACAATATTATGTTAAGTTCCCCTGTCAGCAAGTTTGCAGACCCCCCCCCCTGTTAACAAAATGCTGCATCTGTCCCTTGATATGCGTACATGTATATTAGCCCATGATTCTCCTTCCTTTTAAACCAAGGTCATTTGTACTAGTTGACATACTGTATCTTCCAATGATTTCATATCTACTGCTGTTAGTACTACATTGTAGTATCACCTCATCTGTATATGCCTCATAATATAGCACATAAATGTTGTATAATTATTTAGCAATGCAGAAAACATAAGAATTCAGATTGTGTATTTTCTCTCTTATATTCATATTTTGGTTACATTTACATTTTACTCAGATAAAGCTATAAGATAAAATATCAGCTACAACAAATAAATAAAAATTCAATTAGTAAATAAAATTGTAAATCAATATATAAATAGATAAATACATGTAGATGAATAGATAAGTAGATAAATAGATAATAGATAGATAAATAGATAAATAGATAAATAGATAGATAGATAGATATACGTACATGTAGATATATAAATTAATAAATTAGTGAATGCATAAATAAATAAATGAATAAATGAGAGATGGCAAAGTATGCTTGAAGACGGCTTCATTTGACATGGGTAAAAATAATTTTGCTATAGATTTGTCAACATCATCCAACCTATTCCCATGTCTCCTGTTATATGATATGGAAGGGGGAAAGCGGGAGGAGAGGGAGAGGATTAAAAGGGGCGAGAGAGGGAGGGAAAGTGGGGCAGAGTAGCAAAACTAAAGGTCTGCTTCAGCCATTAATGTTTCCATTCTCCAGAAAAAAAGGTATTCCATGCGCCGTTGCCATAGCAATCCAGATTTAAAAGCTATTTCCCCAAAACCATTTTTCAGCACAATGAAAGGTATATTAAAGCTGCATCTCAGAAAGTCTAGTCCTGATGGGAATGAAATGAAATAAGGTACATTACATCTAACTCATAATTTGTTCACATTCATGTACATGTAGCTATGGAATGAAGAGGTAGGGGAGAGGAAATGTAATAATAATAAAAGAATGTTTTTTAAATTTTACTTTTGCCCTATATATCTCTATTTTGAACACTAGATAAGCGGAGAAGGAGATTAAAAAAAAAAAATGTGTGCCCTACTTGTTTATAGAGACCTAGCTTTTCATGTGCTCCAGTTTAAATAATGGAAAATTAAGTCTTTTCAAATAATTTTTTATGTAAGATAACATGGTTTTGGGGAGCTGAAGGTACACTGTACATTTACTTAAACTTGGTTCTACCATCTGTTTTATAATAATTACAGTGCTTACATAGCGCCTAGCACTTACTTTGTCAGAAGTCTCTAAAGCGCTCTACAATAATGCAGCATAATTACCCTGGCTTTAGCAGTGCAGCTGTTACGCGCACTGCGTTTCAAGGAATAAATTCCTACCAGGTACCCATTTACTTCACCTGTTATATGCTGTTTCATTGGAATTGTATCACATGAGATTGGAGGTGTAAAAAATTAATTATAAAATCATTCAAAGCCTTTATGTTGAGTGCCAAATGAAACATAACACTTTTAATAAAGCTTTGTGAACTTCTCATTGGTCTATAATGTTCTGTGTAGATATGGACATGAATCTTAGAAAATCAGAACCGTGACTTCAGAAGACCAATGAATTATTAAAAACAAACTGTTTTAATCAATACACTGTACATAAAATTGAAAACATAAATTGAAAACACAAAATGTAGACTACAAAACATATCAGAAAATGCACCCTGCAACACATGAATGTATAAATTTATAAAAATGTGTCAGTAGAAAGCTTAAGTACATTTAAATTTCATTTCATTTCATTTCATTTGAATAATCAATTCAGTTCTTCAAGTGCTAGCTTTAAGCCACTCTCCCGGTTGAGGTTAGACGAGAATGATTGATGTATAACAACAGTACGAAGCCATGCCAATGACAGTTGACCCTACATAAAATAAATCTTAATTTTCGTGATTGGAGGAGGTACACATTTTAGATGGGTGTTTATTTTATCTAGGAAGGGAAAGATGCTTGAAGATGCCCATGCCCACACTCAGATAAATCTATGATGGTAATGATAATACTATCATGGGACTACTTTTGTCCATTGCCCTACATGCATGCACGGGGTTGGTGCAGGATGGTAGGAAAAGTCCCGAGGAGTGGAGATGGTGCACATTTGTGTATGGGTTTGAAATCGATTGTAACATTGTAAAGCGCATTGTAATTAATTATATTGTTGTCGTTTTTATTATTTTAATTATAGATATGATTATTATCATTATTATGATTATTATTCAATATTTGATTCTTGTATCTGTATTACATCATCATTTATTGTCTCTGTGTGCTTCCAAGGACTTTGCATGAGTTCCACCTTAATAAAGAAACATGAAGCATTTGCACATGTAAAGGAGACCAACAAAAGGTCGCTGATCCTTTCCAGTACAAGGACATTTGATTAGACAAAAATATCATTTTAGCCGTTGCGTTACGTTTGATGCTTTCATAAAAAACAACTAAATGTTCCATAAAAATACTATGACTGCATTAAATGGAAGCAAAAATTGAAATGGTAGTAATGACTATTTACAAAGCACTTTAACTGGAGGATACAAAGCAGTGAATTCTTGTATTACTACTCCGCCTTTTTAGGGGGGGGGGGGCAATTAATTGACCCCTTTGAGCCAAACATGGTAAAATACTATCTTCATACTAGCATCTCATGTAATAATAGTCTTGCATGTATGTAGATCATAGTGCACTGTGATGAGTCACGGGGGGGAGAATAGTGAAATATTAATGAACAATTCTCTCTTCATGATGGAAGTGATGCATTCTCTAACTCAATACATCCACCCACCTTCACTCCTGTGACGATTGAATGATGATGATGATGATAGCATTCAGGCGTGTTTACATTGGATGCAATCAACTGCTGTATTGTTTTATACAAGCTTAATGCACATAACATACAGATAGTGAGTTTACATGTAGGACCTTGGGCTGTGTGCAGCTACTATTTTCAACCCTCACTTGAACGTAGAAAAGAAACAATACTGATGTAAATTGTCACGGTTTTCTGGTCCTGTGTAAATGAGCCATACATATAATGTAAGTCATCTGGCAATGTCTGTTCATCAGATACTAAAACATTGATTTCTCATCCAGCATATATACAGTATCCACCAACATAAATACATTCCTTACGCATAGTAGATCAATTTTCATTGTCTTACTTTTTACAAAGTTGTGTTAAAAATAAATAGATACAGCATATTTACTCCATGAAAACAGAATAGCAAGCAAAGGAATTAAATTGGAATATAATATTTCGCAATTTTTAACTCACTTTTGTTAAATGCTGTGTATATTGTGAGGGACATTAACACATGCTTTCCTTTACTTTGCTACTTTTATACTTATTTTGCAGTAAACACATTGTGGCACCCTCTATGTCATTATTGTCATGTTATAATTTAATATTGAGCTGACTGATTTGTGACAGTTTTGTGCAGTTATTGCTTAGTAATTGACCACTTGACCATTTACTACATGTAATTGTCCAGAAAGAACAACCAATAAAGAGTCATATCAAGAATTTCGTTCTTCATGAAATTAATATACATGGAACCACCCCCCACCCACACAAACGCACCCATGCACACGCTACAATGCAGATCCCTTGCTATATTAAAGAGGATTGTATTAACAGAAAAGAGAGGGGAAGAAAAAGACCAAACATATGTGACCTTTTTAATCAGCCGGCGTGTTGTGTCCCATAACACAATTTCCACCTATCCCGAAGGCACATAGTGCCTGTACAGATCTTTGAGAAATAACAGGTACGAGTGATTCTAGAACAATTGGGGGGGGGGGGGGGGGGGTGGAGGGGGAGGGGCTTGGAGGTTCTCGCATTCATGTTCTACATGTGCATCGCTCAAACAGTTTTGGGCGAGTGGGGATTGAGCCCCCAGTCCCTCTCTAGAAACAATACTAATAAGAGGATGACAGGGTACATGTTATCTCAAAGCTCCTTTGCTTCGATTTCTTCGTATTACGACTCACCCCTGTAGATTCAATTTTGGATGACGGGTCAGTTGAAATTCAATAACTGCTCCCTTGCTTTCCCCTCCTGGCATCCAGAGAGATTTGGCCAATGGTCATGGTTTGCGTGATGCAAGGGTTCTATTATCAACAACCTCCTGGTGATATGGTATATCCGTAGAGTAGGGAGGAATTGAGGTTTTATATCCAAAGAGAAACCCTGCCTTTGTAAATCTTTTGAACGGATTCCTTTTAAATTAACCATGTTCAATAAAGCTCCTGCACTTTCCCATCCTGGCATGGAGAAATTTGCGCAATGGTCATGTCCGATTCTTGCTCGATGCAAGATTCTACTATCAACAACCTGCTAAATTCTGTGGTATAAGCCTACTAGCTGGTACATGGTTGAGTTGAAGGAGCTCTGTTTTACTTAAAGGTAAAGACCAGTATTGGCAACGCCCCAATTTCAAAAAATGAAATGGAAGCTCTCATTACCAATCATGTGAAAGAATATGTTTTGACTAATACATGATGATAAAAAATTTGCCGGGAAACCGCCTACTAATTCATATATTTGGTAAATTTATTTCTCTCATGGTCTGGTGAGAGAGATAGGGTAGTCCCATATACATCTTTCTGTGTATAGTGCTTGTAACTTTACGAAGAATGAGCCAAATTTCTTATCATTTTGATGATTCCAGAACCTTGCAGATGCTAGATGCTAGATGATCGACCTTTTCTGATCGATTCCACAACGTTTCTTTCACAATGCAATCGCATGACCATTACTGGTCTTTACCTTTAAAAAGAGAAGCCTTAGTACTTTCAGAGGTGTTGTTCTTTTCATTAGCCATGCTCACATCATAGACGGAGCGGAATTCTATTGATACTAATGGTAGCTGTTGAGGCATGTGGGCAGATGAAAAGAGTGAGTTGTAGGGAACAAGGAGAAATTGTCGGTTAAAGGTACTTTGTCCCATTTGCAGGCAAAAAATGAAAAGGTCAAATTCCAACGGCATTTGAAAGTAAATACTAATGTAGAACTTCCCTAAAAAAAAAAAGGGGGGGGGGGGCTTGAAAATGTCTTTAAGTGGGAAAATCATGACTATTAGTTGTCAAATCGACTTAAGAGCTATAGAGCCAGTAAGTAATAGTCTGATTTTCAGACCATTGTACCGAATGGTCGTACGTTTTATGCTGCTCAAAGATTCAATCAGTTTAATTTTGGCCATTACAAGAAGTGGGTTATTGATGTAGACAAATGCTCATGTACCCTTTACAACTCATTTTATGTATATTATTACAAAAGAAGAAAAAAGCCAGTCAGTCACTCAATAGTGTCTGACAGTGAAGTCTAGCAAGTAAATAGGTTTCTTTGCATAATTTGAATATTAGAACACTGCTAACGTTTAGATTTCACGGATAGGTCATACATGACAAATTCATAATTTGTGCAAAGTTATACAGAATTTGATGTTGGTTGCAAAAGGGACATATGTAAAGGTGTGTGTGTGTGTGTGTGTGTGTGAGATAGAGAGAGAGAGTGAGAGAGAGAGAGAGAGAGAGAGAGCAAGAGAGAGAGAGAGCAAGAGAGAGAGCCAAAAACTCTTTAATTTAGTGAAATATATATGCTGAGTGTCTTACTATCTTTACTACTGCATAATCAACATGGAAACCAAGAAGTGGAGGGGGGGGGGGGGGGGGGTTCATTGACACGATACCGCCTCTTCTGCCTCCTCGTATTGTGTATTAGTACGTGTATGCGTTGTGATGTCTAAGATACAGGTAATAATGGGGGACCGTCTCTATTGATTACAGCGTGAGGTCCGATGACAGAGAGGGCGGTAATACAAGTGATTCTAGGGGCCCTTCATCGGGTTTGTGTTTCAAGGGTTGCTATCAGTCATATGACATGCAACAGATTTCTTATTACCCATAGCTAGACAGCTAACCATTACTTCATAACTGATTTTTAATCCCAAAGATAAATGTAGTAAGATACCAGTATTACGTTAAGGCCATATATAGTGCAAATATCCTTATTAAAAACTAAAACGTTTGTAATCAATTGATTAAAACAAATGAATTGCATAACATACATGTATATATCTTTTACTCTTCCAAAATGATCAATTATAGATATATGCAATGCATAGATTTAATATCGACAAGTCTTGCTGACAGTATGCATGAAGCTTTTCATGTTAATGTTGATGATACATGTATCTGACAGCCCAGTGTAGACATTTATTGGAATGGAGAGGAATAAAAACTCTAGGGACCCGTTTCACAAAGCCTTTTTTCAATGACAAATACATGTATGTAAATCTGTGACACATCTGCTGATAACAAATCAGAAGCAAGGATTTCAATAGCTTATAACAAAAACTGTCATTTGTCACTGATGATAAGTTTTGTGAAATGGGGCTCAGAAGTCTACTTAAAAAGAGCTCTGAAGTAAATATGAATGTCAACATAAAATCAACGCAATCCAAATTGCATTTGTATTAGCAAAAAAAATGAGCTGCTAGGTCAAAAAGTCCCATTCTCTCAGCTTTAGGTCAGTCTCCATTTATAAAGTCTAGGAATGTAGTTTGTATTGTGTACTCATATATTTGATACTGAATATTGACATAGGTCCTGTCTCTATTTATGAAGTGCTGATCTTGAAAAGCAAAGTTCAAAATGCACCGGGGCCTTGGTGTCAAAAATAGGGTTCAATATCAATAATATATTCATGGAATAATGATTGATTTGAAGTGTATACAAGGCTATGTGTGTACCCAACACAGTCATGAATGCATACACATGTGTACAGTTTACATTTAATTCACACCCTTAATCCTGAGGTTACCCCTTTATATGCCACATGACTGCTCATTGCATATTTTAATTGCACAGTTATGATTTAATTCACACCTTTGCATGTCACCTGTCAGTCAGACCGCAGCCGGTGCGAAAACCCTCTATTTTACTCAGCACGTATGCAAGAATTTACGTGTCTTGCATACGTAATGAGTAGTGCAGACGGTCTTCCCGATCGGCAGGTTTTGCCTTTATAATTGTTCATTTCTCATGAAATGGGTCTTATTTTAAAGATAAGAAGTTGCACTCTCTATATACTTATATGACAATCATGTTAGATATATTTTGGAAACAGATATTTCGCCTTGAAAATGGGGTTTTTCGACGATA
Source organism: Strongylocentrotus droebachiensis (assembly GCA_035222895.1). Lineage (NCBI taxonomy): Eukaryota > Metazoa > Echinodermata > Echinoidea > Camarodonta > Strongylocentrotidae > Strongylocentrotus > Strongylocentrotus droebachiensis. Next base: position 994,760 of record JAVYIG010000049.1, on the reverse strand, counting down.
AATCTATCTAAAGAGTAGGGCTGATTTTCACATAGAAATCATTCTTGCGTCAAGAAGATGTTATAATCAGCATAAAGCATAAATATTTGTCTTTACAATGATATCAAAATTATTATATTTTACGCTGTCCCAAAGTCAGGAACCAAAATAGATCACGCTCATGTTCATGAATAATTAAAAAAAGTAGTAAATTTTGCCGATGTGATAATAGAGAGTTCTGATTGGTCAACTACGTCACATATGTTTCGCTTTGGTTTATTAACATTCTGAATACCACATTTTGGTAACCATGCGTTGTGGCGTGCGCCTGTAATGCACGTGCGCGCACGCCGTCTTGACAACAATCTAAGGACCTGGGATCAAATACCTCACTTGCCGATTTTATGATTCTTTTCTACTATTTTTCTTTTTTATTCATTTTTCTAATTTTTTTTCGGCTAGTCGATGGCGCGGCGGAGCTCCCTGGAGTTTAATAATCAGTTATGCATTGCCATTACTCAGACGGCGAGCGTGCACGAGTATGAAATCACACAATTTCGCGCTATCATAGAAAGAACAAATTGGTAATTTCCGGGTTTTTAGGGTCTTAATTACTATGATTATAAAAAGAACATGATTTTGCGTCAATTAGGTTTTGACATATTTTTGATCAGTGACTTTTCATCTTTCGAACGAATCTCAAAGTGGACAAATTTATTTTGTCCCAAAGTCAGGAACCAAAAGTGAAATTCCAGGGTCAAAACAGCAGTTGAAATGTTACAAAAATAACGTCAATAAAAGTTGTGAAAAATTATTGTTTAGAAATTGCGAAATATGGCAATTTACATATCAAACTGATGCTGAAAATCTCGAGAGTGACTTATCGTTGCATGCTGCCATGTTGAATGAAGTTAACGACCAAAAAAGCAGCTACATGTACACCCCTACAAATCTCACTAAAAATCGCATGGAAATTCAGCAGACGTAAATGTTATGTGATCGCCAGATATCGCTGAGTAAAAATCAGCTTTCAGCCTCATTAACGCGCGCGCTGCGGTCTGACTGCTGTGGAGTGCCATAAGGACATTGCTTCCATTATAATTATACAGTCAAACCTGTCTATAGTGACCACCCAAGGGAAGCACAAAAAGTGGCATTTGTAGACAGGTGGTCACTAAAGCAGGTTTGACTTCAAAAAAAAAATTAAAACAATATTGGGGGCTACTTTTCAAGCTTGCTTAAATGAAAATAACACTCTTTATTTTGTTTTGCATTGAACTCACTGCAATTTTGGGGGCTCTTTTGTGAATTTCGGGGGCTCTTTTTGGCATTTCGGGGGCTAATTTGTCCGAGCCCCCGTGTATTTTCCCCCTGGTTTGACTGTAGTGTGTATGAGTTAGTGCCCTTCTAGCCCCTAAAGATGACATCTTTAGTTGATAGTCAGAAGGGTGTTACATCTGGTATAAAGTATAGAAAAGTAATACCCATATGGCTTTTAGCAGAGAGTACATGTACCATACTTGTATGCTGAATTACATTACCTCCATTTATATGCCACATGAATGATCAGTGTACATTGTACATGTAAAGCATTCATTCACCATATTGCTATTCAACAGAGGTAGCAAATTCTATTATTTCTCTCATTATGTATTCATTGCTTAATCGATTTAGGTGATTATTTTACCCAGGGTAATATCCATCAATGAATTATTCTGACATTAGATGTAGATCAATTGATAATATGAACAGGAAGTAGCATGTGTAATGAATTCATGAAAAACATGGCCCTATCAACATTTTTGAATAATTTACACCACAAGTTTTAATTTTTGTCTTCTGTCTTTTTTCACTTAACCATTGACTACTGAATTCTCTCAATCCCATATATTTAACACCATGATTGCCATCTAGGAAGTGGGTTAAAAGAGCCACTTTTAAATTATTTATTGATAACATTTTTGGAATATTTCATATCCCTCTCGTATATACAATTACATTTAGCAAGTACCTACTAAAAATGAAGAAGAAAAAAATGTATAGTTTTCATATGAATCACTCAATTATGATTTCTTCTTTATGTTGTTTGTTCGAAATTTGAATTTTGTTATAGCCTGTAATACATTTTCCACTTCTTTCATTATGTTCTGGGCTATATATTTGTGTCTCATTTTGATGTTGTTACATTATTTATAATTTTTTTACCTCTTCTTTTTCTTTTTTTGTAGATCTGAAAAGAGAAGCATCAATATGTCACATGTTAAAGCATCCGCACATTGTAGAGTTATTGGAGACATACAGTTCAGATGGTCTCCTCTATATGGTCTTTGAATAGTAAGTATATCCTTCACATACACTGCTGAGATACCTACATGTACCTCCGTCAAACTTTAAGCTCCTCTAAAGTGTTGGGAGCCCTACAAATTTGATGGAAAAATTTCACTTAAATTGTATCATAATGTGAAAGAGGATGTTTTTAAGACACATTTCTACAAGGATTTTCAAAACAATGTGTGTGAAGTTGAATATTGATGAAAGAATACCAAATTTAGGGTTTCTGTGTACAACAGAAAATCCAAATTATGCATTTTTTTATGGATACTTGTCTTCAAACACTTTTTTTTTTGGGGGGGGGGAAATCTTTGTAGAATTGTGACTTAAATTAAATCGTCTTTCACATTATGATACAATTTAAGTGAAATTTGGCCATCAAATTTTTGCTGAATTTGGAACTTCTAACACTTAAAAGGGGCTTTAAGAGATCGACACCAGACCAATTACAGACTGACAACAGACAGAACTAAATTGCATTAGCCCGAAAGGTAAAGAATCTGTCAGGTTGGAATTAGTCTGGAATTAGACTGAGGGGTTGTAAACAGGTTTACTTGATAGGAAGCCTCTGTACTTTTGCCTCTCTTTACCTACATGTAGGTGTAGTTTTCTGGTAGAAAGTAATATCTTTTGATGCATTTAGCATCAAAATAGGTACTGTGGCTGAACCTACAGAGGTAATATTGGAGAGCCTGGATCACCTTGTGTGACGATTATGAACACCACGCAAAGAGCCATTATTATTACTATTAGGCCTATATGATCATTAGCATTTAAAAAGAAATATATACCCATATTTCGGGTATTGATGTTTGATAACAAAAGGTTGATTGATTGATGCGAATTTATTCCAATTCATATATCAATTGTTTGCGCAATAAAGAACATAGTTGACAAAGTAAATTCCAAATTATGAAACAAAACAGGAACCTACTGGAAAGCATAGCTTGTTTTTGTAGGTTCCCAAGAATAAATATAATATAAACATTATTTTCATAAATCATTATAAAGTGTCTCAATAATCACAGTAAAATAGATATGATATAATAACACATTTTCATAAAGGTTCAAAGTTATTTACTCTTAAGATATGTTCACAGGAGAGAAGAGACAATTTAACTTACACAAATTTATGTTGTCTGGAATATCTGAGTACCAATGATAGAAAATTGGCACAATTACGCAAACCTCATATAGATACTATACCTGCAAGGGATATATTGCATTTTGCACCCTTTTCAGCATAGGATTAGGCCTTCAAGTACCTGCAATTGATATACCGATATTGCATTTTCCACACACTCTCTCTCATACAAGTAATTGTGACTATTTGTAAGTTGGCCATATGTTTCAAAATCAAATGTCCCAAGATTTACGCTGCAGCGACAATCATAAACAACCCCCACAAAATGTAATATATATTTTCTTGTCTGGGGACCATCATTCCTACAAACTCTCTTTGCCTAATGCATCTTAGTCTGATATTCCAGACATCAATTTTCAATAAGTTCTCTCCCTTGTTTAATCTTTTAAAAAAGATACTTTGGGGGATGGTCTGTGATATGAGGAATCCTCTTTTGAAAGATATTCAGTATATTTAATATTAAATTTAAATTGATGAACAATAAATTGTTGAAAGGTAACCTGCATGTGCAAGTTACACACACATTAATTGACACAAAAAATGTGACAAAAATGATTGAAGATTTCCCCAATTGTGAGAGTCATTACCGGGGTACTTTATTTGTTAAAAAAATATGCATATTTTAGTAAGAATTGACAGTGTATCAACTTTATACCACACATATTCTCCTATTGTTTTGGACAAAAACAGTACCTCTGAATCTCATATTAAGGCTATGTCTTTATTATATATTTCATGATTAAACCCTATGAACAAATGGCATTTGTCTTTGAACAATTCAGTTTTCTTGACAAATGTGTAAAAAGATAAAACTTTCTTAACTTTCAGTGTGCATAAGAACATGCCAAAACAGAGAAAGCTTACATGTATATACACTAGTAAACCAACCGACGCATCCACACCACACACACATTTCTATTTGACCATTGCCAATGATAAACCGCTTTCTACCGGAGGGGGGATTCTATCTCCAAATGTTAGCGTTTTTTCCTTGCAAGATGGGATTGCCTGCGAGCATTGTCCATTGATGGAGAGAATTCCTGGTAGAAAAAATATCAGGCTATTTTAAGCCCTGGATGTTTAGGCCAGGCATTCTATTCAGTGATGTATGTGCGTGTTTCCATTAGGTATTAATTTAGTTGAAGAGAAGATGCCCACATCTTTGTTTAGAGGGAAAAAGAAAAGATATATATTGTCTGTTGAGAGCCAGAAGAGTGTTAACTCTGTATGAGAATATATGAGTTAATGTCCTTCTGGTTCCATACAGAGGATATCTTATTTCTGTGCACCTTACCTTGAGTTGAGGAGTAAGTTAATTATCACTTGAAATAACATGCTAATAAGGTCATGCAGATTAAACAGAATCACTAAAATTACACTTTAGAAGTGATACTATTGGCACTTTTTATTCTATTTGATTGTAACATCATCTTTTGTAATCAACAAAAATTAAAACCACTTTTGGGTGTTAAGCGTCATTCGTTTCAATTAGTTTACAACATCACAGATTGTTACATGTTAGGATGGAAAAGCAACTACATGTATGTTTGTCTCACCTACCGAAACTACCAAAAAACGTGTTTTGTATTCTTTTTTAATACTACAAATATATTTATAATTTTATTGTAATAATTGATTATTAGTTTTAATTCCTTTTGAATATGGTCTTGAATCTTAACAAAATATCTAATATTAACCAAAACATGTAAAGCCACCAGGGCTTTTAAATAAACAAAATTTGAAGTTCCATGGAAACCGTTTTAATACATACATGTACTTCGTTTTTATCTTGCAAAATATGTCTCTGATCAATTTCAATTATTCACTATTCTACAAGCCTTTATCACAGACTGTTTTGACAAAGTAGATTTTGGATCAATAAAATATAGATTTCACCACTCCTCAGTTCCCGGCAGCATAGCCTGGCTCCCAGGCAAAATGCATTTTCCCTGCTTTCAATGAAAAAGAGAAACTGCACATTATAGAGTCTCTGTCCTGTCATTGGAGCAGTGTAAGAGCTAGTCCATAAACGCCAGGCTCAGTTATTTTCCTTTTGATTTTTTGATGATAAAGAGTTTTAATGAGATTTTTGTATCCTACATGTACTCTCATTTATAGCTGGGAAGAGCTAGTCTGCAAACTCCATACTCTTTAAATCTCATTTTTATTCAGCAGCGCAAGAAATTCACCTTGTCTGAAAGACAGGCTACTTGCAGCATGGAATATTCCCCAAAGTATTGAATTATTCACGAGGTACATCTTAAGATTTGCTTTGAAGGCAATCAGCCATGTACTCGGACAGACTCACTGCAGTGATAAATAAAAAACAGTCATTTCGATCAAATTTGTTTACTCTATTTATTTGCATTGGAAATGTCAAGTTATATTTACATGAAAATAATATTCATGTGTTTTAGTACTTACACTTTCAAGTATGTATGAAAAACACTTAGAAATTCTGTACCTAACTGTACATATATCTACGCTTTAATTAGAAATGCACTTATTTTGTAAACTTTATTTTCTCATTTTTTTCTCTCTCGCTTTCCATCTCTCTTTTTCCTATCTTTCTTTCTTTTGATATTTCTTCTTCCTTTCAATTATTATTTCTCTTATCCTTCTTTTTTCTTCTTCCATCATTTCTCCCTTTTTCTTCTTCATCTCTCTCTCTCTCTCCTTCATCTCTCTCTCTCTCCGTCTCTCTCCCTCTCTCTGTCTTATCTTTCTCCTATGCAGTATGGAAGGAGCAGACCTGTGTTTTGAGATTGTCAAAAGAGCTAATGCAGGATTTGTCTACAGTGAAGCAGTATCAAGGTAGGTAACCATTATGTAGATGTATTTAAAGAAACTAATGCAAATTACTGTTGAATGGCTTGGTAGTTCATCAGTTGTCTTGTAAAATTGGAGGTCCCGGGTTTGCAACCAACTCAATGTGCTTGTTCCCTTTGGCAAGTCATTATTCCTCATGACGAAGTCCCTTAATGAGAATTTTAACCATCGGTCCTGGTTTCTTACTTACAAGCATGCACATGTTTTTTTAGCTGTCAGGTAAAAAAAAGCCAACATCATTATCTTCATTATTATCATTATCGCCACCACCACCACCATCATCATCATCATTATCATCACTATCGCCACCACTATCACCATCATCATCATCATTATCACTATCATCACCACCACCACCACCACCACCACCACCACCACCACCACCACAACCACCACCACCACCACCACCACCACCATCACCATCACCATCATCACCACCACCACCACCACCACCACCACCACCACCACCACCACCACCACCACCACCACCACCACCACCACCGCCGCCACCATCACCATCATCATCATCATCGTCACCATCACCACCACCATCATTATCATCACCATCACCATCATCACCATCACCATCACCACCATCATCATTATCATCAATATCATCACCACCATCACCACAACCACCATTGTCATTATCATTTTCATCATCTTCATCATCTTCATCATTTGCTGAAAAAACTAGTCCAAAAGGTGAGGAAAGCAAGGTAGTACTTTTAGTGGAAATGCTCTGGAATCCTTTGATAATGGCTTTTTATATTCTTTATATTCTTTATATTTATGATCAGTGTGTGAATAAGTAGTGTAAAGCAGTGATCTAATGGGTGGTATGACAAAAGGGCATTGCCAGTTGCCACATTTACTCATATGCTTTCCTACACAGTTAATGCCCTTCTCGCTCTTAACACATGTATCTTGGGGCATCTATAGTCCTTTTTGAAATATTAATCCAACTATAGCTGAAGAGAGAATGTCTATTAGATGCAGGTAGTGTACAAAGTGTGAACAAATCTCCTGATAAAGCCGCATAATTATACAGACTGCAACCAGCATGTCTAAAATTCCTTGTCACTTGAAGACAAGGGAGGAGATAGAGATGATGACCAGAGTCCCCAAACTGTTTATTATTCTCGACTTGCAATGGTCTTCATAAAATTTTGATTAGGGTTTCTAGAGAAACAGTCGGCACCCAGCCTGTTTAATTCATGGAGTAGCCATGCAGTGCCCTTTGGATTTTGAATAAAGGGAGGGGCACTGTAGGCGAAGATTAGCAAGAGACAGAGAGGAAGAAATATAATAAAGAGCAAAGAGATAGCAAGGGGTAGGAGGGAGATTTATTGATAGCAGATCGAGAGGGAAAGTTAGGGTAGAGGGAGGGAGAAAAGAAGATAGATATGGTCTAGGGGATTATATAACATGGATTTAAAGAAGTGAGATTGCCAGAGTTACTTTGATTAGTTATGGCCACCAAGGAATTTAAACAAAACTGACAAACGATGTGTATCATGTATTGTATTTTACTTGGTTCATGTTTGTATGGTACACTCTTTCCTGTATTTGATGAAATAATCCTTATTAGAACTTTTTATATCCATGGCGAAAGTATCTAGAACCATAAACTGCAAGTAAGTAAATGAGTTGCTCTGAAAAAGGAGCACAAATTGATATTTGATATTAGAAAATGATAGAAAAACATTTGTTGGTTGTACAATTGAAAGGTCTAAGATTGAAAGAAGAAAGTGAAGTACTGGTATGTCTTTACCTTGTCTGTAAAAGCGCCAGAAGGGCGTTTTACTGTCTGCAAAAGTGTGAGAGATACCGGTAGCCCCCTCCTTGCTCTCAGCAGATCATTATTGTAAAAATGCAGGGAATATATAATCACCAAAGATACAAATAAAAATAGATAATTGAATCCAAATATAGAGAGAAATGTCACGACTGTCGCCCCCACATCCCGCCCGCTACACTCTAATCAAATCGATTAGCTTGCTGCATTATCCTCTAGATTTGACAGGATTCAACCCAGCTATAGGAGAGACCAATCTATATTCTAATGTGACCATCTCTAATGGCCTGTTCAGACAAACAATCTTATAAGGAAATGCTTATGCAGAAACAAAGATTTGTCATGTAGCGAAAGGACCATGAGAGTATTAACACAATTTTGTAATTGTATGAAGAAACGTCATATAATGAAACTAAGTTTGAACAGGTCAGTTGACATGACACTTGGCTAATCATTAATGCATTCTCATAATAAGCCTACCCAGTTATTCGTTTTTTGTAAGATATAATGTTCACACTAGATCCTTGATGAATTTTGTAATTCTAAATGATGCTTTAACATTTGTATCGCTATACAATTTTTATTGGTTATTTTTGTGACGATCAAACTAGAAAAAAAAAGGATATTCCTTATTGTAGACCGATACAATTCTTGTATAGCTAGCTATACAATGAATACTTTTAGTCTGAGTGCGAGGTAAATTAATAATGCCTCTCCTTCAGGCATCCCTAGCAACTGTTGCTAAGGAGGTCATAATTGATAACTGCTGACACCTGAAGAGAAAGATATGTATCTGGTTCATTAGGTATGGACATTATTTTCAGCATGGCTGGGTTTCTATAATGGGTTTTAGTTTTTATACCTTTTTGTATGGCTTCTTGTCACTATGTGTTTCTGTTTCTCTCGCAACTAGGGTCATGTTTTTTAATAGTCTTTTGTTTATCACTGTAATACCCTCTTTTTTCAGTAACATTTTAATGACAATTGTAAAGCAAATTTATTATTGAGCATCATGGACAGCAAATACATAGTAATTCTGATATGCCAGCAGTTTTGAAAAAATTAATCTTGAGGGTATGAAAACGATGTATACATGAAATATTGCAAATGTTATGAAAGTAAGGCAAATCATTTCTCCAAGAAAAGAGAGAAATTTGTGGATTGTATTTGATGTTTTTCCAAGTAGTATCCAAATGCGAATTGAAAACATTGAGGGAAGAAATATTCATATTTTTAAAATTTCTATCATTTACAGTATTTTATTAAAACGAACGAAAACAAACTGTTTTATGTGGTTTTTCAATTATTTTACAATCAATTTACTAGTATGCTCAATTCACACGTTCTCCCGTCCCCCAGAAAATGGTAAATAAGTACTCAAGAAATAATCTCTCTTAACTAAATAGTGGATAGGGTCATTTAAAAGATGCCTTGACAAAAACTTAGACATCATAGAGACTCAAGGAGAAGAAGATGTTTTATTTACATGAATGAAGGAAATCAGAGAATCAGGGGGTTTGGAAGCTATCAGATTCTAGGAAATATAAGCCCTTTGAAGATAAAGCTTCTCTTTATCGCAGTCAATCATTGGTCATTCAATGGAGATTGATGCGAGAGCCAGGTAATTAGTATGCGCAGCGTGGAGGCATCCTTTTATATCTCACACATGGCTATTACCAAAGAAGGTGTCTTTTACACTGCATTGCATCCCTACCAGGTAGTAACTGACCAAAAGATACCCGGCTTAGTTTACACGTTGATGATGCATCAGATGCCCCGCATCGTGTCCGAAATAAATTTATAGAGCGGTGTGGATGCTGGGAGATGCTTAGCGGAGGCTTTGTGTGACCCACATCTGTGACTGACGGCTTTTATTTATACATGCATGCATAGGATGGGTGGTCAAAGACATTGCATATTTACAAGCTCTGATCCAACCTGTAAGAACAGAATCACCACTAACCTGTTACCTGTAGCCTATCCTCTCATGTTGGGTTGTCTACCTCTAGCTTCTGATAAGGGGTTTAAAGGCACTTCTGTTGGCTATATTGTCATGGACTTTATTGTTTTGATAAAGAACTTATCAATAATTGGCCTTGAATGTAAGAAAACATTTCCTGAAAAATAAACAGGTTTTTGTTTTTTTCGACTTGTTTTTTTTTTTTTAGGTCTGGGCTTTGTGGGTGCCTATGTGTCCCGGTGGCTTTCAAGTGTTGATCTCTGTCTAAAATTATATCTCTCAACTAGAGGGGTTATAATTTGAAGGATTCCCCTGGCATTTTCGCTCAAACTTTCACTGACCTACCTGTTTCTCTCATTTTTCTGCTTCTATGAAAACCAACCTGATAATATCAGGGTGAACTTCCCCTTTAATTGAGATCTAAACCCACATCAAAGTTGATGTCAGTCTACATGAAGCACCTCATTCCCTACCTTGACGCCCCTGCGAGGTGCAGATGGGGTAGAGGCAAGGAGAATTCAGATCCTTATCACAGAAACTATGTTTGGATGGCGCCATCAAAGTTTTAAACTTTCAGTTAGCTTCAGGTGAAACCTCAAAGTTTAAACAATGACCTACGATGTACTAAAAATGCAGGTTCACACAGGACCAAATCAAAATAAAATGCAAAGTTTTAAAATAAGAGTTGAAAATGTAGTTGTTGTAACTGCACACTTGCAAAACTGGGAAGTGAGTTGTGTTTACACGGTCACAACTTTGAGTGAGCTAGGACCTCCTTTTTCCTGCAGCTCTTAGTTATTGCCCTAACTATAAATATAAGATCACTTGAGGTTTAACATTAAAGTACAGTAGACTTAAAGTATCCAAAACCAAAAGTGCATCCACATTATCCTTTTAAGATAACCACCATGTGTCTTGTGTGAACCTGACTATTTGGATCTGATTCTGAATGAAACCATCCCTCTAGCACCTTATCCATCCTACACCTTCACACTTGTAGGAGGTGGGAATAAGGTTGTGATGATGGGTATAGGGTTATGATAATTAAAGTGTACCAATAACCAAAATATAATCGGTTTGTATGTTAGTAGTTCCAAGTCGTAATCCTATAAAGAGATTGTGCAAGTTAAAATACACTCTCAATCAACATTTCATCTCATTTCATTTATGGTGTGCATTTAAAAAAGCAGTTACTGAAAATAGGAGCGAATACCAATTTACGGAATGACAGGTCCGTAGAACCTCAGATTTCTCAAAACCAATAAATATCCCTTGAGCAATGAAGAAGTGCCCCTTTGCTAATTAATTACTAAAAATCAATGTTCATAACAATTGCAGACCCATTTCATTACAAAATATACCCTTTTCACCCCACCCGCCGGCAATATCTCTACCATCCCTTATGATGATAGCAATAATATTTCCCTTGTTATTAAAATAATCACATTAAAAAAATCTTCTCATTCAGTTTGATGTTTAGTTCAGGTCACTGGTTAAAATAACTTCAGTAGTTGCTTTATTGATTAATTTGTCTGAGAATGTAAAAATGAATAAATAAATATTTTAGAAAGTATGAGAAACTTGATCAAGTTTAAGTCAAGGAGATATCGTTGTTGATTGTAAAATAAAATATTAACAGTTCTGTTCCTAGTGTTGAATGAACAACCCCAACATTATTGATATTGTAACTATACTGGGGTGTTTCACAAAGATCTTAAGTCAAACTTAACTCTAAGTTAGACTTAAACATTATGGAGAGCCATTTGTAGCCTTAAAATAAAATATATTCAAAATTATTTTCTAAAAGTATTTTAGACTTTTCATAAATTCCACATCAAAATGAAATCTCCTTGATAATAGAAAATATGAATGATTTGAATCAACATTTTATGCCTTTTAAAATAAGTTTCACAAAATATTTTCTAAGATGCTAACGGCTTTCCATAATTGTTAAGTCCATCTTAAAGATAAGTTCAACTTAGGATCTTGGTGAAACACCCCCCTGGAGTTACAATTTTACTTCCCATTACATCTGAGACTTATTTATTGTAACGTGTACTTCCATTATAAGTCAAATACTACCTTTAAGGTGAGATAGAGACAAAAATAGCTAATAGTTTGTCAATATTTACCACTCCTGCATATTTACCGCTCCTGAGGGCCAGTTGACCTTCTCCACATTAATGTGACTCATGGCCTCTAGGAGTTCCTCTAGAGGCCTGTCTTCACTATCACAAGATTGCCAAATATCCAGCTATTTGAACTATCCCGATCGCAAACTATCCAGCTAATTAGCGTCCTCATCAGACTGAAGTTGCAATTAGCGGGATATTCGGTCGGGATTGTCATCCCAGGATATCTTTGGATAGTTTGCAAATTATTCCACTATGTGGCAAAATATCCAGCTATTTGTCCTGTGCGTCTTCACCAGACCGAAGACTCGCTGTATGCGCTAACGCTGAGCAAAATATCTTGAGCTAATTTCTCAAGGTCGAGTTACAAGTTTTGAGGTCGAATCTCGAGCTGATGAAGACGCGTTTTGTAACTTCGGGATTATTTCCCAAATCAGAAATAGCGGGCTATTTGGCAATCTCGAGATGATGAAGACGCGCCTTAGGAGCTAGACCCCACCATGCATGAAAGTACATTTGTATCCCGTCTGTGCCTCAGTCACTGCCAATGACATGATTAAGGTTGCTGAGATGTATGTCTCCATGTGAATAATAAATAGAGAGGAGGCCCCGATCCTGTTTAGTTACCTAAAGAGGATTATTCCCAAGGTAGATCGAGGAGCATGGCTTGGAATACTACACTCTCCTGTCAGTCTTGTTCTAGGGTGCAGGCAGCTAGGAGAATGTTTTCAGTCTGTCTCATTTGAATGTGACACCTAGTTATTATGCATCTTTGACACATCAGTATCTTATGTCATTCCTTCATTAAGTTCATTCTCTCTTTCTCTTCCCCCCTTTTCTCTTTCTTTCTTGCTTTGTCATCCTTATCTTTTTTACTTTCCTCCTTTTCTCTCTCTTTGTTTTAAAATCCAAGCATCTCATAATGTTTTTCTTCTCCCTTTTCCTCTTCCCCTCCCTCTCTTCATATCCATTATGTTGCTGTAGTTTAACCCTATTCCACAGGAAGGGGAAAAAGGGAGCCATGGTTTTTCACTTCCTCCCCTTCTCTGCCCCATTATCCTATATTCATTTTCTCTCTTTTGATCCCTTTCCTCTTTCTCCATTTACCCCCATTTTTCATTCTTAACAAATATTTAATATATATTGGAGGATGCCTTGATCCTGTTTAGTTACCTAAAGAGGATTATTCCCAGGGTAGATCGAGGAGCATGGCTTGGAATACTACACTCTCCTGTCAGTGTTGTGCTATGGTGCAACTAGGAGAATGTTTTCAGTCTGTCTCAGTTGAATGTGATACCCAGTTATTATACATCTTTGACACCTTACTTATATATCTTATGTCATTTCTTCCTCCTTTCCCTTCTTTCAGCATCCTTTTATTTTTGCACCATCCATCCTTCCCTCCCTCTTTCTCTTCCTTTCTTTCTCCTCTAACCTTCTTCCTATTTCTGTGTCCCCTTTAGTTTTTTCCATCTTCCTCTTCTCTCTTTCTTTGTAATCCCTCTTCATATTTGTTTCAAAATGATTTGTATCTCTCTTTAAATCCTGTTATTTTTTTTCTTTCCACTTTTTGCATTTTATTTATACTCTCTGTTATCCTTTGATACTTTTCTCTCTTTCCCCCTCTATTCCCCTTTTTCTTTTCTCCTTTTGTACTTTCATATTTCTCAACGATAATCAGTTTTCTACCTCACTTCTGATTTCAGCTTTTATCTTTTTCTATTATTCTTATTTTCTTCCTCCATTCTAAATAGTATTTGTTCCATTCCAGTCAGTTATTCTCTCTTCCAATCTCCTATATTTGATCTTGATTTCTTTCCATGACCTTATAGTTCTCCATATATATCTTATGAGATTATACTTCAGTTCCCATCAGCATTTCCTCCTCATCGGTTGTCTCCATCTCCACATGCAATACATACTTTATATATTTTTCATTATCTATGTTACGATTTCGAGATTCAATGTGATATTCACAAACAAAACAATTACCCAACGCGGCTAAAGCATATTGAGCTACCTTGGAGCAAAATTGATATTGGGGAATAGGGAGAAGAAGTCTTATTTATGAATCACATTTGATAAATCAATTTGTATGTTTCCTTCCTTGCAGCCATTACATGAGACAGATTATGGAGGCATTACGGTATTGCCATGACAACGATATCATCCACCGTGACATTAAGGTGAGTTAGTCTAAGAAACTAGTCCACTTGTTCTAGTTTCCTATCTAATTTTATCTGCAATGTGCATGGTAAACCTTTGTGTACTTTTATCTGTCTCTTCAGGTTGTACAATGATTATTTAGTGATATCCATAACTGTCCATCATAAGTTGAAGCTTTAAGAAATGTGACTTGAACCTTAAACCTTATAGTCCGATCTTGGTAAAACACATTTTAAATCATGCTTTTTTCCCATAGTGTATCTGGATAAAACTGGGTTCCTTCTTATCCAACTTCCCAAATAATTTTTGATTTCAAGAGGAAAAACTATCCTCAGAATTTTGTCAATTACACATGCTTAGAACACTGTGTGAGCTATAAGTCAAGCGATGGGCCTATTGTAAAGGGTCTTTATTTAGAGGCTATATAGCCAGTGCTGAAAGACATGCATAGAAAGTAAGATGTAGTTTTCTTGAGGGATGTAATGATTCATACATTATTCGATGACTTGGTCTCTGAGATGATTCAATTCTCCATGACCTTCATCTTTCAAAACTGGACTAGATGCTTTTCCGTCCCGATAGCTGGCTCTCTCTCTCTCTCCCCCCTCTCTCTCTTATTTTATATTTCTCTCTCTTTCGCTCTCTCCCTCTATTCTCTCTCTCTCTCTCTCTTTATCTTTCTCTCTCTTTCTGTCTCTGTCTCTTTCTTTCTCTCTCTTTCTCTCTCTATCTATCTCTCTATCTATCTCTCTCTCTATCTCTCTATCTGTCTCTCTCTGTCTCTCTGTGTCTCTTTCTCTCTCTCTCTCTCTGTCTCGGTCTCTCTTTCTCTGTCTCTGTATCTGTCTCTCTCCTCTGAGATGGGAATAGAGATTTGTTCCTTGGTTGTGATTAGATTTTAAAGCAATTTGCATCGTGCAGCCTCGCACAGAATACTGAATTTTCCATGAAAAAAACCTGGCAATAACATTGCTAGAGTGTATTGAGTTTGCTTTGCTCTAAAGTTTTAAACTTATACTCTAGTTTACCCCGCACAGAAACCATGACTTAATCTGTGAAGACTGATTTGTTAGAGTGCTTCTATTTTTACCCACTCTAATTTTGAAACTTCCCTTTTTTATTTTCTGTCATAAAAATGACAACCGAAACTTAATCAAGTGCACAGATGTATTGAAGATACAAAGAAATATGTTACCCTAGTGCCGCTTTGCTCCCTGTTTTCTGTTCTCTTTAGCAGTTCTTTCTTTGGATAAACATAATTCTTTGTTAAACTTTTAAACTCTCTAGAACTTTCAGGTAGGGTGTTTTTACAGGTACATGTATGTGCTTTGATGTCCGAAATCACACATAAACGGTGTCTTGATAATGTTATACTCCTTTGTCTTTCCTGCAGCCTCACTGTGTATTACTAGCTACCAAGGAGAACTCAGCTCCAGTCAAACTAGGAGGGTTTGGTATCGCTATCCCACTACCATCATCAGGCCTCATTGCAGGAGGTAAGCTTGGAAGGGTTTGTGGATGGTTTTAGGACTTTTAAAGGGTTTGTGGATGGTTTTAGAAGGGTTTAAGAACAGTCTGAGTGGTTTGTGAATAGTTTTAGGACCGTTCAAAGGGTTTGTGGATGGTTTTGGGAATGGTTACACAGTTTTTGTGGATGGTTTTAGGATTGTAACAATGGTTTATGAATGTTTTAGGGATGTTAAGGTTGGTGGATGATTTTGGACTGTATAATGGGTTTTCAAATGGTTTTAGAATTGTTAAAAGGGTTTGTGGATGTGTTAAGGACTGTTAAAAGGGTTTGTGGATGGTTTTAGGACTGCTAAACTATTAACACAATACCAGTCGACAAGGAGGGTTTGGTATCGCTATCCCACTACTATCACCAGGCCTCATCGCCCAAGGTAAGACTTCTAGGAGGATGCTTTCATTCAAGTCATAGTCATGTCAATAATGCTTGCGGCTTTTAGACTACTGTATATGCTGGGTTTGCTGAAGAATGCAAAGAAAGTTATTAATCATGACCTTGATTATCACCATAACATTAGTTTTAAAAGAAAGATGGACAAAAAAACGTTATTTCAATTTACACACAGCTTGGCACAGATGGAAGTGCAGTATAATTTTCATTCTTGAACCCAGACTTTCTAAGATATTACTCACTTTCATGAAGACCCCAAATATGTCACTTCAGAATTTGAATTGAAATGGTGGTGAGTCATGAGTCTTTATCCTAATGACTTCAGAGGTTATTTAAGAGCTAAGCTGATATGACATGAGCTTGGAGATCATTGGGTCTAAACCATCTCAGTTATGGAACCTATACTCAATGGATTCTTTCACTTTCATACCGTACTCAAGTTCTATGAAAAACTCTTTGACCCCATTGAAAACCATCTCTGGATGGAACCAGTGGAAGCAAAGAAATTGAATTGTCTCAAATGGCGAAGGCACCAGTTGCATATTTGACGACCTGAATGTGCATGGGATGTTTATTTGTACATATAGGTCAACCATTTTGGAAAATATTTGAGGAGCGATAGCTCAGTCGGTAGAGCAGTGGTCTCGTAATTCGGCGACCCGGGGTCAAAACCAAGGCGATGATGTGCTTGTGCCCTTTGGTAACGCATTAATCCTCATTACCAGGTCCCTCAGAGATGACCTAAAGCCGCTAATCCTCTTGTTGCTTACTAGCAAACATTTATACTTTCTTAGCAGTCAGGTAAAATAACCACCACTACTACTACTACTAATAGTGCACTTATCTACATGTTCGATTCTCCCCTTCCAGGTCGTATCGGCACACCACACTTCATGGCACCAGAGGTAGTGCGTCGTGAACCCTACGGTAAACCTGTAGATATCTGGGGATGTGGTGTGATGCTCTTCATCTTACTCAGTGGTTCACTACCGTTCTTTGGCACCAAGGATAGACTCTTCGATATGATCACCAAAGGCAGATATAATGTAAGATCAATATTTATCTTATAATAATAATAATCTAATAATATATCTGTAAAGCGCTTAGAGACATCATAGATGTATTAAGCGCTATATAAAAGCGGAGTTATTATTATTTAATGTAATGATAAATACAATTCAAATCCTTTGTTTTTTCAGCAACAATAACAATCTCCTCATAAAACTAATTTATACATCATTAAAAACTTCAACCTTTCCTTACAGTAGCCACACAAAGAATCATAAGTGTTTTGAATTGATGCAAAATGCATATCATTGCGTAGGGGAAGCCTTGTCGATCAAATACAACAACTCTTCTCTTCAAAATATGTTCGGGGCCCGCAGTAATCAACTCTCAAAAATGTTAGTTTTGAGATCCAGATTTTCTGCCTTCAGCGGTCCTTTGTAGAGCGTCAATATTTGTGACGTCACATACGGGACACGGCTGGCTAGCTATGGACTGCTACACGGCACTGAGCTGTTTGTCCAGTGTGTGACGTCACTATTCAGAGCTCGCTACGCTTGTGTGTTTGGCTTACGTTCAGGGGCGTTCGAGGGTCTTGAAAAATTGCATGAAAATCTTTCCATCCATATGTAATTTGTTAGTGAATTTTCTTTGTGTAGCTCCTTTAAAGATCATCCTGAAAATCATTTAAATAGTTCTGGATTAAAAATCATTAGAAAAAACTGAGTTTAATAACTTTCATGTGTTAATGTTCAAGTCATTAATCTGCAATTGAGGATGATCTGAGTATATACCGTACAAGTATTGTGTGAAACATCAAACATGCAGAACAGAATCTTATTTGGGTAATTTGGTCTTTTTGATTCGCACTTCAAGCATTACCAAACAATATCTTTTCACTATTTTCCCCTTGTTTAACACCCTTTGTGATTGTTCAGATGAAGCCACGTCAATGGGATCACATCTCTGGCGATGCTAAGGAGCTGATCCGCAGCATGCTGTCAGTCGACCCTCGACAGCGTATCACCGTGGAGGAGGCCCTCGCACACCCTTGGCTAAGGGTAGGTCCACCTTCCCCAACGGTAATTGTAGGGTGATGTGAAACACCCAATGACCCTGAGTTAAACAATGTGTGCTGTGCCGTGTACACGTTCACATTTAACCATTCTCATCGTCATGTTTTCAGTGTGGATTTGCTGTGTGTGTGTGTGTCGGTTTGGAATTGATAAAATGATATATTACTAGCTGATAACTAGAAGGGCACTGGCAGAGAGGGACCTAGCATGCTGGTATAAGTGAAAAATAATTTTTTAGCTTTCTCATTCTTTAATATTAATGTGGAAGAATATCATACTATATATATTTCTTGAGAAGGATCGCTCTTCAAATGCTCATTACTCAAACTATTACCACACTTTCTTGCCACATGTTTGTGCAGTCCCATATACACATTTCTGTGTCAAGTGAATGTACCTTTTAGCAAGACTGGGCCAATTTCTTATCATTTGTAGGATTCCAAAACCTCACAGAATTCATCCATACTTATCTGCTACATGACCAACCTTTCAAATCACTACCACGCAGTTTGTTTTACCATCACATGACAATCACATGACCAGAATTCATATTTATCTTCAAGGGACAGACATAGACATCTGTCATATCTACTTATCTACATATATGTTAAATGCCCTTTTGATTCTCATCTGACGATGAAAGTGCATGCTCATGCTTGTTATGTTATTCAAAATTGCCTTATGTTATATGATTTGTGAAAGGTAACCAACTATTTGCATTATGAATTCTGTTTCAATGGGGCTAGAAGAACGAATCATGTAATATGTTTGGAGCTAGAAGGGTATTCAAATATACAATAACATGCCTTCTGACTCCAAACAGACTGTATGGTCTGTTGAGAGCTAGAAGGGCATTAACTCAAATATACAATAACATGCCTTCTGACTCCAAACAGACTGTATGGTCTGTTGAGAGCCTGAAGGGTATTAACTCATTATGTGTAAAACAGGATTAATTGCCTTCTGAATCTCAACAGGTGATATCTCAGAATAAACAATGTGTTTTAAACAGTTTTCAATAGAAAATTTTTCAAAAAATGGAAAGAAAGAAAGAGAAAAAGAGAAGAAGAAGAAAAAACGCAAAAACAACAACATCCTCAAAAGAAGCCACTTTTAAGACCAATTTTACTCAGAAATTTCTGCAAATATACAAAAATATATGCTGCAAATTCAAGCTAAATTCATGCATTCAGTTGTACACATACTTCAATAAACTGATCACATTTTAGAAGGAAGTTCTTGCACTGCTCATAAGACAGTACAAGAGTGATACATGAGTCTGTAAATATTGTTTTCTGTAGTGGGTAAAAAGCAAAATACAACTATGTAATACATGCAGAAAGCTCTGAAATTAAACCCACTGAAATGGCATTTATCCAAAAGTTCTCTTCCTTATGGGGTTTCCTATTACAGATCCTGGATAATTCTACTCTGTCCCAGTAACATGTTGTGACATAAATATGTGATGATACTGTTCTTGGAGACTGCAATAATTTCGTTGTTTGCAGGCTCTAAAATATATTGCTGTCTAATTTGTCCTTATATGACACAGAAATTCACTCAGGCCACAAGTTTAATGTGTCACTATTGTTTACTGAAGAACATTGAATTAGAAGTTGCAGACTTCTGGGCCATCGGGGGCTTCCCATAGAATTGAGTATTAGTCTATTGACTAGAAATGATTAGTAATCCAATTTGTCATCATACCGGAGGGAAACATTAGACCATGGAAATTACACAAACTGATAGATAAATAAATAGGAAATTTGTTGTAGACAAAATGAGAAAAGATGAGCTGGATAATATTGCTAGACAAATTGGTTTAAGACCATGTGATAATAAATCATCACATCTTATCTGTTGATTGGGTAGAATATTTGCGAATTAGCTGGATATGGATAAATTACAACCATAATTTGGGTTTGAAAGACATTAGGATGAAGCACTTGAGAAGAGCTTTAGTAATCAGAATCAGCCCAATTAACATGTTAACGATTTGAAGTGTAAGTAAGTTTGTCATGTTTTTAATGTTTACCAGTGGGTAATTAAAAATAGGAAGTAAACTTAACCCCACCCATTGATGAAAGAAAGAGGAAAGGAACAGAAGACGAAAACAGGAATGGAGTAGGATAGTAGGAATAGCGGGAGAGAAGGAAGAGAAGATGAAGGAGAAGAATGCATAAAGGAAAAAAAGGGTGAAGAACAAATGCAGAACAAACATATGCCATCGGCTTGTACTTGAAAACATCAGTTCCTCAGTTTTACATTCCTAGAGTATAGTATTGGCATTCCTACAAGTGAGCATTTTTATGGGTTCTTAAGTCAACAACTAGTCATAAAACTGCATTTTCAATCAATTTGTTAAAAAGAATCCCATTTGAGCATCTTAATTGCATAAGCTAGGCTTCAAGTCATTTGCAAGTACGGACTAGGTGTATATCTTCACAATCCTGTAGAACTACATGTACTCTACTTTTTGTTGTTTTTAAAGCTTTATCATCTCATTTGTTGATGTTTATACCATCTTGTTGTGAGTATGACCCATGTGTGTCTATGTCTATGTTGTCTTTGATAAGGTTTTGAGGTAAGTATCTTATAGCCAGCAACCAATGTGATACAGTTGGACTGCAGTGGTTTGTTGTGTAGTACTGCACATGTATGGAACATGGTATCTGCCTGTGAAGCGTGCATGGATAGGGTGCCAAGATACTGTACCTCTTGAACATGGTGGCCATTAATTAATGTTTGCTGTCATTTTTTGGTTGCTTTTTATCATTTTCTTTTGCATTCCATCTTTGTGCTGTGCCTATTATTCAAAATCTGTTTGATGCGGTGCTAAAGCAAAGCCTCCATACAGGTGTACATGGGTTTAATATATATATCTGTAAAGCGCTATATAAGAACTAGCTATTATTATTATTCAATATGATAAGTACAGACTCAAAAGAGTGTGGTTTATATTTGAAGTGTTCTGATTTTTAAATACAGTGTTTTATAGTTTTTTGGTTTGCATACCGGTAAGTCAGAATTGTTTACTATAATGACATTGCTCAGAGTTTATTCCAAATGTACATGTATGGAAAGGAGCGAGGAGGGGGGGGGGGGGGGGGGGGGGTGGGGTTGTAAGGATACATACTTTATAAAAACCTTTCAAAGTTATTCATGAGACTGATAATTGTGCAGGTGTGAGGTGACCAACAGAGGGAGTTATTTTAGCTTTACCTGTTCAAGTTATTTTATGAAATATTTATTATTGTTTAGATGGTGCACTAAGAAAAATGTTTGAAGTTAAAAGTGGAGGAGAGTGAGAGGGAGGGAGGGAGGGATACATTCATACAAACATACAAAAATACAAACATACATACATTGCGTGAGAGAGAAAGAGAGGGGGAGATAGAGAGAGATACATAGAGTGAGAGAGAAAGAGAGGAATAATCCAATGCCTACAACTGGGATCATTTCAACTTTCAGCATTATTCTGCTCGATCGGGACATAAAAATCACAACAAGCTTCAAAGCCTTGTATTCATTCTAACATGTAACTAACTTCAATCTTTTGTTTGTCTTTCTTCTCATTGTTTGGTAGGAGAGGGATAAGTTTGCACCCAAGGTGCACCTGTTAGAGACGGTGGAAGAGCTCAAGAAGTTCAATGCCAGGAGAAAACTCAAGGTAAAAAAGAAAAATAAATGACCGACAGATTCTTTCAATGAACCAATCTGAAGCAGTTTTAACATTTCATTAGGAATTAACCATGGTAAGGTGATCCAAGCATTTAGCATGGCATGGAAAAACCTGAATATTGGTGTGGTAAAAAGTCTGCTAGTATCCTTCTTTTATTTGCTCATATTTTGTGGAGTAAGTACTTTTTGGTGGCACAAGTACTACCTTCACAAAATAGGAGCTCGGCCATCTGACTCTTGTGAAAGAGATAAAACCCAGACCATCAGTCATTTTTAGTCTCAATTTACAACATCCAGCAGGTTTTGAAGCCTTGACAGAGCTTCATATAACCACAGTGGATCGGCTTTCAAGCAGCCCTCCTGTATGACCGATCTTGACAGAAGTTGGCAACCACACAAAGGAACAAACTTGATAACAGACCATCAGACACGTCATTATAGCTACCTAGTAATAGTCTGGGAGAGAAATGTCATTCATGATTGGGAGGTTTATGGAAATACCCCTTCAAAAGAAAAAATGTTCTGCTTTTATAGATCAGGGGAGTGTTTCACAAAGACTAAGATCGACTTTAAGTTGGACTTAACTATGGCAGGCTTTTCATGCCACTGTTTTCTCTCACCATTTACTGGCATTGGTCTCTCAAGGGACGTACAAATCATGGTCACAAATCTACAGAATTTTTTTTGAAAAGGGTAAAAAAAAAAAGAAAAAAAAAAGGAAAAACTATTATCTAAAGATCATAATGGCGAGAGCAAACAATGGCATGAATTGCCTGCCATAGTTAAGTCCAACTTTAAATCGATCTTAGTCTTTGTGAAACATTCCCCAGAAAAGTAAATGCACGCCAACGTTGTCTACATCTCCCTTAATTAGTAGTTACAATTGTGTCTAAAGTTTCTTTTGATGTTGTATTATGATGGTTTCAGGGAGCTGTACTAGCAGCAGTAGCCAGTCACAAGTTCACAAGCTTCTACAGTGATCCTAACACAAAACACATCACAGACTTTGCAGATGAGGACCCAACATCTTCAGGTACGTTTCATCAAATGTTAAAGATCAGTTGATCTTGGGCAAGTAATTGGCATCATCCTTCATAGCTCCCATTTGTCCCATATTTACATTTGACATACATGATGCATTAAACACAACACATCATGTACTTTGCTGATGATGAGTCTACATCGTAGGACTGATCATCATCAGGTAGGTCTCTTAGATATCTTCAAGACCAGTTCTTGGACAAGACTAAGTCTTTGGCAAGACTAACTCTTGAGCAAGTACAGGGTATAATGGCTGGATTGGCTGATTTGTAAAATTTATTTCATATCTTGGCTTTCTCCAATGTCTAAAACAAAACACATCACAGACTTTGCTGATGATTATCTTACATTGTGAGATAGGTTTCATAGAAATCTTCAAGTCCAGCTTTTAGCTATATACCAAGTAGGCGAAATTCAATTTCACCTGTTATCTGTATTGAGTTGATTTAGCTACAAGAAAGTTGAATGGACTTGCTCACATACCAGTGAAATGAAATTTACAACTTCTATTTTGTTCAAATATTCTATCAATAAACTTGGTGACATACTGGAGACAATAAGGTAAACCAGAAATAACCTGCCCTATTATCTCACCTGTCTGCCGATGCAGTGATATATGAGCAGTTTTGTTCTTTTGAACCATTTGAGTTTTGTATTCATGAGAATATTGATGCTCATCTATTGTGTTGAACACCTAGCAATACAATACAGTCAAGAAATCATGTTTTTTGATAAAGACTCATCTTTGGACTTTGGGTTGGTACTCTCTTTGAAAGCATCTAGAATACTGAGATATGTGACTGTGTACTTAAACCTTATACAGATATGACATGGTAATCCGCCTAAAAACAAAAAAAACTTTGCACTGAAAGGAATTGCATGTGACAGGCAACATGTTAAGGGTAACAAACAGGCTTCCACAGCCCTTGTAAGAAGATACACAAAATGTGAAATGAACTACAACTGTGTGTGAAGTGTTTTGCTGCAGGCCTCGAGTCTGACTGAGCCTTTAGTCACACAGAAACACCTGGAAGAACTGTGTGAATCGTGCAGATGGTTGATGTTACCAACGATGTTAATTTCTTACTTACCATTTTGGGATCTGGATTTGGATTTGGATTTGTGATATATTGGAACCTTTGTACTGATGGGTGAGACAAGTGTATTCAATTTGTAAAGTGACCTGCATGTACATGTAAGTGTGTTAAAGATTTGTGCAGATTATTGATATGAGTTTCATATCCTTCATTAGGTGCTGTTGCCCAAGTGTTGGATAGTCTAGAAGAGATCCAGTGTCTGACAGACTGTGATGAGAAGGACCTGGACTTCCTACATACCATCTTTGAAGACACCCAGTTACACTCGCTGCTAGATGTAAGTCAGTCTGATGATGATGATGGTGACGGTGATGGTGATGATTCTGATGTTTGATGATGATGATGATGATGACGACGACGACGACATGGATGATGGAGATGGTGATGAGGATGAGGATGAGATTTGTGGTGGTGGTGGGGATGGTGACGATGAGGATGGTGGTGATGATGATGATTGATGATGATAATGGTTGCTATAGTGATGATGGTGGTGATGATGCTGGTGGTAGTGATGATAGTGTAGGAGATATCCGATGTCTGACAGCTTGATGAGAAAGACTTCCTCCATATGCTCTTTGAAGACACCCAACCGCTCATTGCTAGATGTAAGTCCTTGTTATTACCAGTGCACCTGTCTTATGATGTGTTGTGACATTATACTATTGTGTGGCATTACATTTTGTAAATGTGATTAATATTTTGTTCTTCAGATGTGATGATGGATCAGTTCCAGTAGGAATATGCCTTTTGAGATTGCTCATGATGATGATAATGATGATTTATACCAAATGAATAAAAACAAAGGATAATGATGATGATGATGATGGTGATGGATTTGATGATTGTGATAATGATGGTGATAAAAATAGTGATGATAGTAGTAGAGATGTTGATGATGATCACAATGATGATAATGATGACAACCGTGATGCGGATGGTTACCATGTCAATATCCTCTGTGTTTTGTTTTCATTTCCATTTCAAACACCTTCTTTTGAGTTGTTTTATTACTACATTACTCTTTTTTTCATGGATATGTAGTGTGCATACTGCATCATTTTGCTTGCAGCTTTCAGTTGAATTCACTTCCACAAGTGACACGACAATGGCAAGATTTTTTATACAAACAGCATTTTATACTCAAAAGGACTAGTAGAATTTAGATTGCTTTGCTCACACATCTAAGTTAAGTATTGAGCATGATCCATTGGAAACCACTACCGGTACATTTCACAAAACTTGTCATCAGTGACAAATGACAGTTTTTGTTATAAGCTACTGAAATCCTTGCTTCTGATTGGTTATCAGCAGATTTATCACTGATTTTTGTCATTTGTCATTGAAAAAAAGCTTTGTGAAACGGGCCCCAGGTACTCTCTCTTCTTAAGAAGTGACTGTAATGAATGTAGAGCTGGGAGGATAGTTGCAATGTCTCCCTCTTGTGGCAGGTATCAGTCCAGACATTTTGTGACTGCCCTTCATTATGCATGCGCCGGCATGCTGTATGCTTACAGACAGGACTACTGTGCCAAGTCAGAATGAATGAGGTCAATTTATAATACAACCCCTTAGCCAAGTTGTGTACAGGTTTTTAATGAAGGTGCATCATGTATATTTGTATGCACAGCAGTACTGCAATGGATGTGTCTTAAATTGAGCGGTTAATTTCCAATAAAAATGCGAAAATTTCCAACGTGTATCATAAATAGAAACCGCTTATTTCATTATATCTTCAAAACCAAAATTGGATTCCTCGCAAATACAACCACCTCATTTGTGTTTGTAGATTAATCATACGCCACCAATCATTGGTACATGTACTTTTTCAAACAACCCCTACTAGTCCTATGGGGCGTTGAAAGAGCGTTGCGATTGATTGCAACCGATATTTGTAATCAATTTTGTTGGAATTAAAGTTTTAACAATTCAATTGAATTAAGTAGATTAATGGGGCGTTGCTAGAAAGTTGAGTTGCGATCAATTGCATATTTGCAATTAATCGCAAGACTTACGCTTGATTTTGGGGATTTGCAATTGATTGCAACTTTCTTGCATGCCCCATTAGTTTAAAGACCTGCATCATGATTAGAGTGATTTCTGTAGACCTACCTTATTGTGTTCTGATGTATGACACTTGTATACCATATAAAGAATGTACAGTAGAAAGCAATTCATATGAATACTGCTATAGTGTGGTGATTACCCAATAAGTACTACTACTATTTATTTTTATTTATTTATTTCATTTCCAGGCAAGATGATAACATACAAAACATCACAAGGTTGACAAATGGTATAACATAAATATAATGATATTTAGCACCAGCCAATGCCTGAGGATCACCTAAAAGAATTTAAAAATTCTGTCTAGAGGCTCTCCACCTTGGCTGGTGCATACATAAAACAAACTATAAAGATAAGGTCAACATAATTTATAAATGAATGTATAATTAAAACTTAACGGTAATATACATGTAGATCAAATACTGTTAGGATTATTATCAAACAGAATTGAAAAAAGAGCTACTACTAGTAGTAATATAGAGTATCATAATGTGCCAACTCCACATGAATATTGTGCTCAAGGCACTAAACTAAAGTCGGAACATGAAAATAGATAAGAGTGAGATAAGTTAGAAAATACAAGTAGATCTACTGGAAAGCAATTATGAAGAAAAAAAAAGAGTTTAAGTCCGTTTTTAAAACGATCTCCAGTTGAAATGTTATGAATGTCTTGTGGCAACAAGAAAAATCGTAGCCCCAAACTTCCCTTCACGAATTATGACCGACTCTCACTCTCCTCCCGAAAAGAATATTCGAGTCTTGCCAATGACTGGGTAGAGTTTGTTGACCCATGTTAGGATGGAAACGCCCTTTCATTGTGTAATGTAGTTTGTGGTCAAATTCAGGAAGTAGGGATGGATTGTTGTAATCGTTCTCAACCGGTTCGTCTCATGCTGTTCACGTGTCTATAGCTTTACAACTTTTTGGAAAAGTATGCGATATGTATTGATGTTGTGGTCTGTACCTGTTGTAGAATTCTGAATCTTTTGGGTTGTAGTAGTATATTATAATTTTTATTATAAGCCGGGATATAATTCAGATAAATATGTGCTAAAACAATTTCTGCCGGTGTTGATTCATAGTGTACTTACATGTAGATCTACATGTACATATATAATGGAGCAATATTGTGATAAACTTTACATTTAACAACGCCTCGAACACTCACTCACTCACTCAGGTCTATTTTGTCAGGATACTACACAAATGTACAAGTACATGTAGATGTGCAATATATCGCAATAGCAATACCACTTGGAAGAGAATATCTATCACTCAAATTTCTAAAAGTTCATTCAATTTGATTTAAAAGTGAACAATTATCGATAAAGCCAGTTGAAGAAATTGATATCTGTTTTAGGGGCACATCATGTGCTCAGGCCAAGAGTGGAAATTCCTTTACCAAATTGTTGTTAACTTCTAAACCCAGTATACAAGTCAGTATAATTTGCTTTAATGCCTTTATGTGAATATTTAGAGCTTTTTAGAATGAAGAGTACTTGCTTCCAGTAGGCAATATGTAAAACCATAAAACCAATAAATGTATCTAGAAGCCCCCTCTCCTTCTGTTTTCCTTTGAGTGGTGAGAAGCCATGGGATACAAACCACAGAACGTAAACGGTCTTACGGCGCAAACATGAATGTTATCGATTCTTTCCTCCTATCGCTTGCCTTTGTGAGTATGCACTCAATAAGACTCTTCAAATGCAACATTATACAGGCATTGGATTACATGGCCTGTAGCTCTTCAACTTCTAGGTTTCACATGCAAGCTCTTTATCCGCTGCTAGCTCTCCATTTATTCCGATAGCTAGTTTTACATAGCGGTGTAGAGGTGTCGTGGTCTAGTGGATCAACACTGGACTGTGGATCACATGGCCCGCAGTTCAAATCCCAGAGTAGACTAATGTTCTTTTGCAAGACATTAATTTACATTGGCCACTCTCCACCCAAGTGTAATAAATGGGTACCTCACAGGAATTTATTCTATGAATGCTTTTTAGTGCCTTAGTTTCATATCACTAATATTAATAATAATACAAAAAATTTATATAGCGCTTGTGACATAAAAAGTTTCAAAGCGCTGTACACATATCAAAATGACTTCAAGAAAAATCAATACTACTAATAGAATTAATATTACTCAAATTACCAAGAAAACAAAATATTACAAACAAAACAAAACAAACAAAAAATGCCAAGTACTAGTCAATTATATGCTTTTCTTCAATGAATCAAAGACGTAGGGGAAAAGTCAGCTGCGAGTACCCCAATTTTCAAAGTAATTGCTTATGACCGAGGATGCTTGGACTTTCATGGCTTTCAATGTTTTGGTGAATGTTTGGTGTCCGCTCTAACACCCTTGAATCTGCATCAGCTTTGTAATCAGTGTGTGGACTGAACACTGTCATGAAATTCCATCATTTATAGTCCTGCAGCGTGGCAGGAAATAAACATTCTCATCTTTCACTTAAACACACTCCCCTTGTGGCTTGTGAGATAAGATGATACAATCTTAAATTGGAAATAAGAACTTCCAATTTGAATGCTTATGGAATCACTTTTCAATCATGTGAAAGACATATGAATGAATGAA
Source organism: Strongylocentrotus droebachiensis (assembly GCA_035222895.1). Taxonomy (NCBI): domain Eukaryota; kingdom Metazoa; phylum Echinodermata; class Echinoidea; order Camarodonta; family Strongylocentrotidae; genus Strongylocentrotus; species Strongylocentrotus droebachiensis. The sequence continues at coordinate 965,943 of JAVYIG010000049.1, read as the reverse complement.
AGAGAGAGTTCTTAAAGATGAAGTTGAGTTCTGGTCATGCGATTGCATTGTGAAAGAAACGGTGTGGAATCGACCAGAAAAGGTTGATCATCTAGCATATAAGAATTTGTGTGTATTGCAAGGTTCTGGAATCATCAAAATGATAAGAAATTTGGCCAAGTCTTGGTAAAGTTACAAACACTGTACACAGAAAGATGTATATGGGACTACACGAACACGTGGCGTAAAAATCCTACTTTTAAGATGTTACATGACATATTTAGAATATGAAGGCATTTGAAGAGCCATGCTGTTCAGGGAATGTGTTTTATCTGATGTTCTTCCACACTTGCATAATAAGAATGATAACGCTCACAAATTATTTTTCACCTCTTCCCAGAACTCAACTTTCTCTTTAAGCCAGAAGATCTGAACACTGTACAGTAATTTAGAATGCTTAATTCTAGGTCAGAACTATCTTTTAGTCATAACCAATGTGTAGGCCTACAACATGAGAGAGAGAGTGAACTCTTACGCAGAACAAATGTGAAGACAAGGCGCAGTCATATAAGTATGTAAGGAATTGTTTTAGAAACCATGAAAGCCATAGATGTCACAATGTCTCTCAGGCTTATAAAACGTGTATAGAAATGCCTAAAAGCTGTGAATGTAAACATATCCTTGTCTATCTTCCTCTCTGTATGAGCTAGGGCAGTCTATTTGAGAGAGGCCAACATCCAAACTATTCAAGGCATGTATGTGTGATGAGGTGAGAGAGATATGAGAGAGTACGTCGGAACATACCCTTATCAAAGGAGAGGAGAGTATCGTCCATGAGGTGACTGAGATACTGGAGAGTATTGCAGCCCTAGTTGTAGCAATGCTCCTCATCCAAAGCAGCCTTCTTCGTGACAAGAAAGAGAAAGAGAAAGAAAGAGACAGAAGATACTAGCGTGTGTTGCAGCCCAGCTATTGTCGGAACGGTCCCCCTTCAAAGCAAAGACAATTATTTGTGATAAGATTAGAGAGATGAGTGTGCATTGCAGCCCCCCTCCCCCAATGAAACAGAGAGTTTTTCTGATGAGGCAAGAGAGATAGAGAGAAAGATGAGAATATGTTGCAGGTCAAATCCTAGCTCTTTTGTTGCAGTGAGCCATTGTCAAAAACTTCAAAGAAATGGACAGTATCTCTGATGAAGTTACAGAGAAAGAGAGAGAGAGAGAGAGTATCACAGACGCAGCGAGCCTTTGTTGAAATCTCCCCCCCCCCCCTCCTACAAAAGAAATGACCAGTTCTTTGATGAGATGAGAGAGATACAAGAGTGTGTTCTGGCTCAGCCCAGCGGCCTAGCCGTTGTCGGAACACTCCCTCTTCAAAGGAATGGACAGTATCTCACCAGACAAGTATCACTCGTCACCGGATTACAGTTGTTTTATTGCATACCTCCCCTCCGCAATTTTGGCATGACATTTAGCATTTGCTACATGTACATGGGACAAATAGGGGGCTTGTACATATACGTCACTTGGGATTGGAGATGTACAGTAGGCCTATATCTCTCTCTACTACTACTACTACTATGCCTGCTTATGGCTGCTTTATTGCAACTACATATACTTAATAAATATTAGATAGTCATACTGTTACCTACTGTTAACAACATTTTCTTATGGCAATAGGAGTGTTATTCTTGCATAATGCATTAATAATCTTTGCTTTCAAGTGATCTCCTCTTTGCAACCATCCTCTAAACCTCTACAAAAATTCTAGAGTAACCATGACAAAAATAGCAACAGAGATATATTTGATGATAGGCATATCTTGTTTATGATGAATGCACCTAAAATGAAATACTTTTTATACCATCTTGTCATATTTTGTCTTTAAATTCTCTTTGAACAACAACAACAGCAAATATGTTTAGCATAATAAGGTGTGCTTTGCACCATTTCTTCTCAGAGTTTTTAGTGTCTTCATCAAGATATAGAAGGTGGTGTATTGTTATATCCCATTGAGCTGTGTGCGAGTGAGTGGAAATCTTTATATCTGTCAGCCATGGAGGGGGTAATATATCCATAGTACACATTGTTTGGATCCCTGTTCTTCATTAATCTTGATTGATAAACCAGCAACATGGTAGCATCTGTTACCTTCATCTCATATACAGCCCTTCGTTCATCCTCATCCTCAATACTGAATTCAAAGCAACATGGCTGGCTACTCATAGCCGCAATTCAGGCCTTTCTTCTTTCTTTTTGGCTTCAAGTGAAATGTATCTTCCAAGCAACAAGCATCTTTTAAAGAGCAAGTTTGTTTGTAAATGACATTGATGATCCACATGTTTGTTGATTTAAAGATAGCCAAACTTGAAATGATATTTAAATTCTTGAATTTTTGACATTCTTAATTTAACCAGTGCTAAAATGTACCTGAATGGAGACAGATGACTTGCAATGAATTACCTTTGTTAATTTGAAGTCAAGCAAATGAACTACTGTGCTCCTGTGACTGCATTAATTGTATTCAAAACAGGGAGTAGCTACCAGACTATACAGTCATGTAGCCCTATGCCATACTTATGTTGTTCTAAAGTGAATTTATTTGAATGAACGCACCTGGATTGAGAGAGACAATTATAGATGAAGTGCCTTACTTCAGGACATTCACTATCTGAACTCCAGCAAATGAACCACTGTGGTTATTTTAAATACATTTAGACAGATTTGAATTACAACTTGCAGACTACATATGTAACAGTATGCCATACTTGTAATGTTGTTCTAGAGTGACTTGATTCTAATCGATGCACCTGGATTGAGAGAGACACCTTTAAAAGAAATGACCTTTCTCAGGATAGGAATGACCACTATACCATTATACTGCCATGATCAGGTTAGATAACAACAAGGGAATAGCTAGCATGCAGGCAGACTGCTTATGTAACCTTATGCTGTACTTGTGATGTTGTTCTGTAGTGAACTTTATAATGATACTAATTGATACAGACAATATGAGGTCTCTAAAGGTTCTCCTCTTATCATGGCACAAATAACCTGTTCAACTATTGGAAGTTTATATGAAACCGTTATGAAGAAATGTATTACGAATCATCATAGTGCGAAGGGGGGGGGGGGGGGGATACAGACTAGAGCATCATTTAAAGCAGCGTATGATATAAAGAAACTACATTTGAAGATAGCAGTTGGTATGACAACTGGCCGATCATCGGTGCCCTCATGATAAGCCCTGCCCAGTTACATGGTTTTGACATACATGTACATGTAGTACCTCATTCAGACTAGAAACATAGGTCATGTACATGACCATGTACGTCTGCAAATTGTATTTACCTCTGCTTTGAACAGTAGAGCAGTATTTTTTTATTTTTTTATTTTTTTTGGTGGGGGGGGGGGTGGGGGGGGGGGGGGGCTATTTCTTTTGAGATCAATTTCCTTAGAACAATGACTAAATGTCCTCCTTCTCAAACCAAGCCAAGAGCTTAGACATTGAACTTCTTTTTTTCCTCTTAGCAGATCCCTGTGACCACACTTGACATCTTGACACCCCTACACGTACATTGTAACCTCAAAATGATTAAAAAAAAAAAACCTTTAAATGAAATTAATGGTACAGTGGGGTGAGAAAATATCTGTTTGCATCAAAGGCTTTACATGTACTTACTCCTTCGTATTGTGGTATAGTAAATTTAAGCACTCTACGTGCTAATGGCGTGTATTTTGCCAGAGCAGTTTTGTTGACGTGGTATCACGTGTGAACGAGGTCTGAGCATTCTCTTTCCTGCTCCTAATTGGAGCTATTAAGATTTCCTCTCTACAGAATTAATCAGGTGACACTGAGAACATGCCCCATGAGGGTATGTGATATGCTGTTGCCTAGCAACAGAGACATCCTACCAGACAAGATCCTAGCTGATCACAGAGGACAAATAGAAATAGAAATAGAAAGATTGTGATACAGGAAAGTCCCTGGAAGTGTTTACAAATTCTCTTATTTTTCATTCAAATGAACTCTTTTTGAATTTGCTTTCTCTATAGAGTGATATTTTCTCATTTTCCTCATAGACATTTTTATACATTCTATCATTAATTTTTACTAGAGCTATTCTTAGTTGTCCAGATCTCTTTTAGACCTTCCTAGAACTAAATTCTTCTGCCTGCAATTCCATGATATATTTTTTTCTCCAGAGTCTTGTGTGATGAATTTGGTGGATGCATTCTCTTGGCTTTGGTTCAGAACTTTAATGGTCAGTCAGAACTTGTAAGATAAGGTACTTTTTCTACACTTTACTCTCTCGACCCAGGTGCAGCAAGATTCATGTTAGGTGTGTTGGTCAAGCAGTGATACTAATCCAGTGAAAAATCCCAACTACATTGGTCAAAGATACATGTATGCCCCAAAGACTCCTGTAGAACAAATCAGAAAGACTTGCACCCAAATTCTTAAAAATGAAATTCTCAATATTTCCCTTAGCTTTTAATTTGATTGCTGAGAGCTAGAAAGGCATACTGTAAGTAAAGACCCTTCTGGTTATTAGCATAGGATGTGCATAACAGAAGGATGTTAGCAGAGAAATATCCCACAATAACATCCTTCCTACAGGGCTCACAATCTTGTCCTCTACCATTTAAAGGCATCGTTTAACAATGTTAAATCTGAGATGCATGACCCTACATATCAGTGTCTGTTATAATGGTGTTATATCAAAGCGCTAAACAAATTGCGCTTCAAAATGATCATGAAGTGCCTCAAAAAAGTAAAAATCTTTGAGTGACCAGTTTTACCTTACTCATTTTCCCCAATAGACTGTAGTGTTATAAAAAACATTAGAAAAATGTTTTTTGAAATTTCGATTTCCAATCATAAATATCTTAATGATTAGACAGGCGATCGGCTTGTAAAAGTCATGGGATTCCTGACTGACCTAAAGGCTTATGATTGCAGCATGAGCTAAATCCAGGATTTTGTTTCAGAATCTGAGGCAATGTTACCGAGTCACTAAAAAGCAAATTTAGACACCTTTTTATTGCTAGACCTACCTAGGGCATTCTTTGCTCAAAGTAATCTTAGCTTGGTAGCTAGCGTAAAGATGCTACTTCATATCTGTCATCTACAAACACTTCAAGTGAATTAAACATGAAGCACCTCCTAAATGTCATACATAGGCGTTACATCGCAACCGCCCCCACTCAAACTCCATGAATAACCTATTAACTGTGAAATAAAAAGGGCTATTATGGATAGGGCGCAATATATATTAGATGGGAAAATGGATCTTTGCGGGCCTCCTATTAATCGTTATCAACCATGTTATGTGGGCTAGCTGTATTTCAACGGTGAAAGTTAGGTGCAAATTTGAACGTGCCCTCAGGGATTGCCTTAAAGACAACATATAATTGTGCAGAGCTTCTGATCTTTTGTCCTTTTGAACAGATTCTTTGCAGAAGTCGAATCCTCGAGTTCTAATCTCATGAAATGCGATATTTGATGACTTAGGCTTGGACTTACTTGGACTTTGAATTGGAATTGCTACCTCCAGATGTGCTAGAATTATATCAGCAATTGACATTGTATTACAAAACTTCCTTGGAATATAAAACTGACAATATCTGTTGGAATTGTCTCACAGATAAACATTTTTCTTGGTGTAACACTGTCATTGGTTTCATATTCAGGATGAATATATCATTCAGTTCAATTTGTTTATATTTTAAAAGTTGAATTCATCATTCAAAGTGAATTAGTATGAGTTACAAGAGTTGGACTTCCTGAGATTTGTGAATCTATTCACACTGATTAAAAAGAGTATTACATTTCCAGTGTGAATAGATCCATGTGGAGGATTACACTGTCCAGTATGAATAGAACCGTGAACCAAACACAAGCATATATCTTTGCATGTGAATAGAGCTTCTGTTCTTTGCAGTGATTCTATATGTACTTTAATGTCACACTATCTGCTTGTGAGAGACTCTAATTTATACCTGTCAGCTGCAGCTATATGCTCAATTATACATGTGTGCCGGCTCCAGTCCTTACGCTGTGCTGTGAAGAAATGGCACCCGTGAAAGCGTGTCATGGCTCTCCGTTT